>QVIE01002995.1:0-17793 GCA_013387415.1 Panellus pusillus
TTCCCTGATTGTCAAGGCAACAAAACGCGTACACGATTCGAAAAGACCACGGTAGCACACTAGAAACGCGCCAGAGAGACAAGATAAAGCAAGAGGTTGACGACGCTAAGCTGAAAAGAAGATCGTCGTCAGGTTCTCTGAGCTTGCCAATCAGCCAAGACACGTACAGGGGTAGTATAGTCCACGGAGAGACGACAGAAACGCGGGGTAGAGAGACAAGAACGAGGCTGCGAAGGATGTGGGGTCGAGGGCGCGACGCGTCGTGCCAAGATCGACGCGAAAAAAAGATCAGACGCTGCAGGAATTCATTAGATTGTACGAAACGCGCAGGTAAGAAACCTACCGAGAGCAAGTTTGGTGAAAACGGAGGGGTAGCGAATGCCGGGGAACAGGGTGGAAGGAAAAAAAGAGGTGCGTCACGTGGGCACATGTGACTTCCATTTCAAGCATGACGGTCTTCCCCTTCCTTCACGACGTTACACGGAACCATCCGCAGGCAGCTCAACCACCGCCGCCACCCGTCGCCGCCTTCCTCACCCGTCTTACACGTAATCGGCATCTCGGATTACCTCAAATCATCAGCCAATGGGAAGCATTATAACCGTCAACCCTGCCCTTTTTTTTTTGTTCTGACGCTCCCCTGCCCGATTTCTGCCCGGCTGAGGCTCGGAAATTGCTTTCCTATACTGCCCGAAGGCCTCTGATTTTAGTTAGATTTTTTCAAGGTGGTTGTGGACCGGTGCACGAAGTGACCCAAAACCCCAGTACGTTCCCATTAGCACTTTGACCTTGACCACCACCTTGATTATGGGCCGCACCGCCAAGCACCGCACCCTTGCTCAACAAGCTGCAGCAAGCCGGGCAAGCAGTCTCAAGTATGTCCATAGCCCCCAGTCAGTCTCAATTTTATCTTCTGGCGTTGTATTCACTGTACAATTACAGGGGGAAAGTCGCTCGTGCAGCCTCCCGCCGTCCAGAACACCGCCGCAAAGGTCGCGTAGGACGTCAAGACACCCTCCCCAATCTCCCCACACCCACGGAACGGATGGTCACCCTCGCCAACATGCCGCTCCCCGTCGATGCGGAGTATTTCAAGGAGGCGCTCCGATCGCCTGACGCCCTCGACGAAAGCGGTCTCGAACGCTGGACAGATGAACCACCCTTCGTCGAAGACGACGACACGAGGGATCCACACTCCGCCGCCTACCTCAAGCACACCAAGCGCTTGGCGGAGGTTGTGCACGGGATCCGTCTTCGCAAACAGAACGTACGAGACGTCCAGCTTCGCCAGGCTGTGCTTACGAAGGGCCGGGAGCTCGTGATGCTGGAGCTGCAGCAGGAGGTCGCGGAGATGTGGAAATGCTGGAGACGGGTGGAAAAATTAGGGAGCGGGGGCAAATACCATCCCTTCCACCAATCTCGGGAATTTACGATGCTGGAACACTACATACAATGGCTTGCACGTACCATTCTTCACTTGACCTCTCTCAAATTCCTTGCACAATGATATTATGTAGACCTACCAAATTTCTCAAAGGAACCTTCAGCTGCATGTACACCATGAACAGAGACATAGCAATTACATTGCAGTTGAAAACAGCATTGTTGGTACATACGAACGACTCGATAAAGGTTGCTACGAAGGTGACGAAGGCTCTAATGAAGGTCATGAAAAGGCGGCGATGAAGGTTGCGAAGGCGCTACGAAGGTCGCGAAGGGTGCCGCGAAGGGTGTCTCGTGGGTCAAAAAAAGCCTTCTACGTGACGGGAAGCGTCTGAATATGATCCCGAAGAACACCCCGAACCCAAGGCATTTGGGCTTCGGATAACTCTACGTCCTGGTGGCCACGCATGATGGCGGCCATCATGCACAGAACCCAAAGGCCGCAGTCGTATCCGTTCGTCTGGCGTGGATGACCCTGTTTCAGGGAGACATGAGACAAATAAGACGAGAATGAAGGGAGGCGTACCACAGAAAAGAGTGGGCGCGCAGTCCACCTTTCGTTTGGATCCTCCGTCGACACATGCAGCGGATGTTGATTCCTGTTCGACAGTGCAACCATCCGAGTCACAAGAACCATAGTATCCTTCATGAACATGAGAGAAGATTCGATATAAAGAGAGAAGACGCACGCGAAGGTCTTGCCGCCACCCTCCGCGGGATGCCATACTGTCGAAGAAAAAGAGTTCCCGTCTTGGAACGACCACTACCGCAAGTACCCAGTGCTCCTGGGACGGCCGATGGATCGGAAGCAGCCACAGTGGCTTCTCCCAATAGCAGGTGTGTGCTACACGGCGCCAGAGATCTTGATCGGAACCCTTGTAGCGCACACATGGGAGATCATACGTGCTGAGGACTGCACACTGGTTTGCAGCGTCCTTCGTCGGAGAGTTACGATCTCTGTAAAGAATGTGAAGAGAAGCGGCGACGCTGTTGAGCGCAAACCCGTTCAGCCGGCCCGTAGAGCACAGGAAGGCCTTCAGATCCTCCGGTGGGATCTCCAGAGGACGCAGACCTGGGCGGACAACAAAATGGGGAAGGTCACCGGTCATGAGGCACAGAGAGGCATTCCGCGTTGCTAGATCCGAGATGACGGAGGTGTCGACGGCTTTTGAGGACTGCAAAGTGTGAATGGTATGCTGACAGGCGCTGGACATCTCTTGGCTCACCGTGTAATCCCACTCAACGTCAAGACAACCTGCGGAAGCCTCCACAGTTGAGGTCTCTGTCTCCTCCTCCTCCTCTCTGGAACACTGCGAATTCGAACAGCTCAAATACAAGATTGATTTCCTCGCAGTGGCTCGAGTCGAGTCTGCGGCGGCCGCGCCGTCGAGATGGTTTACTAACGACACTCGTGCATGCCCGCCGCGCTCGTCTGGGTCAAGAGTTTGAATTGCCTTCGATCCCCGCTGCAAGCTTCCTCTGGGCGTAAGGAAGCTCCGAGCCTTTCCGGGTAACTCGCAACGCACAGGCTCGACAGGGGCGACCATCATCGTGGTATTGTGGCTTCGGACTCAGACAATGTTCCAAACTTCCAATATGAGGCCTATGAGGCTCGGGGCAAGCTTGGGGTGTGTGAGAGGATCTTCAATGATACGAGCAAACTCTGGTCGCACAGCTCAAGGGTCGGACGACATTCATGATTCCGATGCAGCAAGTTATGAGGGTACTCGGCTGCCAACTTTGGCGATGACGCCTGAACTTCTCTGCGGCAATTTTGCGCTCAGGCTGCAAACGTTTCGGTTCATCGACTTGCAAAGCCTTCTCTTCGGATACCAGAAACTCTGTGCGCCGCAGGAAAATTATAAAAGCACCGTTCGACCAACCGTCACCACAGCGCCATCTATCCCAACTTTGACATGTTCATCTCTGCTCTTTTTTGGCCCTTATTCCTGCGTCCCTCGCGCAGACTACTCACACGGTTCAAGTCGGTCCTTCGGATACCTTGACCTACGTCCCTCCGGTTGTCACTGCCCTCCCAAACGACATCGTCCGCTTCGAGTTGTGCGTCGCATTCTACGAGCTCACCTCCCTCTTTTTAACTGCTGGACGCATGTCAGTTATCCCAAGAACCACACAGTCACTCAGTCCACCTTTCTCACTCCCTGCCACGCACTAACCGGTGGCGCATCGTCTGGCTTGTGAGCTACATTTCACGTCCAACAAGACTCCGCTGACCACAGGGCTGTGTGCATTTCAGCGTGCCGGTCTCTGACAACTCCAGCTCCGTGCCTACCTGGGACTTCCGCGTCACTGACGTCTTCCCAACCTGGTTCTTCTGCGCGCAAACGGCGCACTGTGGCTTGGTACGCGGTGCCTTTCCTTTCCAAACCACTTCCGAGTTTCAACACTTTTGTAAAGGGTATGGTGTTTGCCATCAACGCTGACCGAGCCTTGTTCGATGAGTCCAAAGACTGGCGGAGTTGGAGAATGGGAATGGACCGAATGGTACCGTACGACCTCTTTGAAATTCGCTGTCGCTTGAACTGTGTATTGTGCCCCCGTATATATGTACGTCTAATCGATGGATGTATATAGCTATACGATAAAGCCCTCTTCATCTTGTTCGCCCTCGTCAAGCATACATCTCGTCCCCGAATCGGGATCAGAGACAGGACAGCCAAAGTACGGCAGATCGCCGCAGCGTTGAGATCCTCGCGCGTCTCCACACCTACGCCGACGGTGCCGTTGACCTCGTACAGGTTCTTCGTGAGCCCGAGGGTGAGCTTGATGGCGGGTGCGCCGGGGGTGTAGCGCTCGAGAAGCTCCGAAGGGGACGCGGCGTCGGAAAACGAGGGGGAAGAAGGGGAGGGCGGGGACGAAGAAGTAGAGATGAGCCGTAAGACGTTCGTAGCTGCGACCGTGGCTTGATGGTAAGCGTTGTGCCCCGCGGGGATGGCGCCGAACGCGTCTGCGGCGTCGCCGACGACGAAGATGTGGGGGTAAGGCGTGGCCACATCTTCCTCGTCTTCGTCTTCTTCTTCGTCGACATCGGGATCCGCCACCGCCCCCGAAGACGAAGGGCCGCGTCGAGAGAGAGCCGCGCGAGGACGTCAGCGGAGACGTCATCCTCCGCGCTCGGAGTCGCAATCGGCGCGAGCTGCATCGTGCGCAGCACCCGCGCGAGCCCCGTACGCTGATCGACGCACCGCTCGTCTAGAGCCGCGAGCAGTCCGGTGTTGGGGACCTGCCCGGTGCAAAGCAGAATGAGGTCCGCGGAGATCTCGCGCCCGCTCTGCGTGCGCACAGTGCGCGCGGTAGGGATGACGGAACTGATATCGAGCCGCTCGCCAAGGATAACGGAGATGGACGTGAGCTCGAGGGCTTGCAGGACTAGCGAGACACAGTCAGCAGGGGATAAAACGGGAAAGGGAAGGGTGAAAGACGCACTCTCCGTGTGCATGGCGGGGTCGAAGCGCGGAAGGAGGCGGTGGCGCGAGTGGAGAAGCGTCACGGGCTTGCCGGGATGAATGGCGGCGATGTCTGTCGCGAATTCTGGATGAAGGCAATCAGTAATCCGGATTGCGTGCTCAGGATGGACGTACGGATACCGAGGGCGCCGGCGCCGACAACCAGCACGGATTCAGCGTCTTCGATAAGCCGCTGTCTTTCCTTGAGCCAGGCGATGCCCTCCTTCTTCGACCCGCCGTAGGGCTGCACCATCTTTTTTTGCTGGTCCGGAGCGGAACCCCAGAGGTTCAGTGGCGCTGGGAGGTGCGAACCGAGGGCGTAAACTGCATAATCGAAGTGAAGAGTCTCCGTCGTGTCGGTTCCAGCCCGCGAAAAGACAACGGAATGTACATCAAGCGTTATGATCTGCGCTTGGATGAAGGTCGCATTTGTCGCGGATCCGGCCGGCAGATTGAAGATATTGTCGTAAGGAACGACTACAACAGTGAGTACGAGCAGGAAGCAATGGTATTGACGACTCACAAGCCTTGTGTTCGTGGCCCGGTAAAATGGCAAGTCGCGGGAAGATGTAGACGTCTGAAGCAGCTCAGAAAGCCGTGAATCCGCGGAGTACTTGACTCACGATTGACGTGCCTACACCATTCCTTCAGATGATTGAGAAAAACAACGAAAGAAAGGACATACGAGTTGCGATCAAGGAGTACAATCCGCCAGCCGTCCGGAAGCCTTGCTGCGATCAGCTGGGCCGCACGCGCGCCTATAAAAGCACTTATGAGCCACGGAAAGGGATATTGAAACGGCGTATACCCCCGTAGGCGCCGCCCAGGACGACGACGGTCTTGGTCCGGAGCATGCAGGACGATCGAGCTCGAGACTCTGCTCGAGATCTGTTATCTGATACAAAAAGCCCCGGCCGATTTGCTCCGACTAACGCCGAGGGGAAAAAAATCATCTTTTGCGTCACACGCAGCCGCTCTCGGCTGCTCTCGGTCGTTCGGACCGTTAGTACGGGTACGGACTGAGCTTAAAGAGTTGTAACACGTTACACACTCTTAGACTTTTTCCGGGATTGCGCGGATCAGTCAATGTTTACATCTAGCCACAAACATGCCACGTAGCACCTTCCTCCTGACTCCCACCTCGCCAGATTCAAGTCCGACACTTGCAGATGGTAGGCCCAACTTTCAAGTGGGACTGATATCTTCACCCTGATCCTCACCCAGAGTACCTCTGGGAACCTGGCTCGTGCACACTCTTTGCTGGATGAAAGCAAGGCAGCATATGCTATTTCAGATCTCGAAACTGTGCTAGGTGTCCTTTATCGGGCTGCACATGTTCTTCTTCCTTCTCATCCAGATCTACCTGAATGCTTGAATCTTCTTGCCATTGTGTCAATTGCCCGCTTCAGCATCTCAAAAGATGTGAATGATGTCCGCAAAGCCATCGGTTTTCGCTGTGGCGCTCTTGGTAGTGATGTCTCTAGTCTCATTGAACCCAATGTACGTATCAAAATTCTTCATTGTAATAGATTATTGATGTCTCGAGAAAACAGATTTCAGAGTCTCTCTCAAATTCCTCAGTTCCACAGGAGCTATTATCTTCTGCCTACCAGCTTCTTTCCCAACTCCGCAGATCTTTCAATGCATCAAAGATCTCGACTGCCATTTTTCTCTATAAGAAGGCAAAAGCAAACAAGATATACAAGATCCCAATTGCTGGGCTACACAACATGCCTTGGCTGAAGCACTGCTCTTGCGTTATAGAGTGACTGGGAAAGAGAAGGATCTGAACACTGGAACAAAGCTTCTTCATGAACATCATCTATCTGGACCTGGATGTCTGGCAATGCTTTGTGCTACAGTTCTCATGAAACCAGGACCTCAGCCACTGGAAGAGGTTGCCTTGCTACTTGATAGTGCAGGACCTAATGATGCTATTGGGCAGTCTCTGGCATGGGAGGGGCTTAGAGCTTTTGCCACAAATTTGCATTCTACCATCCATTCTCGTCACAAGCATCACTCAATGAAAGAAGATGATGAAGAGATTGATAGTGGGATCTTGATACAGCCAGACTTTGGCCAGAAACATCTGAGTAGCCATGACCTTGAAAAACATGGCACTCGAGATGGAAGCTCAATTCGAAGACCATGGTCAAATTATCATGATCAATGAAGCCGTCAGGCTCCGGCGAAAAGGCAGTGGAATCTGCATCACGTCGTACTCAAGCCAATCACCTTGGAGAGCTTGCCATTACACTCCAAACTCGATTTGAGGCCCCAGTGACCAGAAAGATATTGATGAAGCGGTGGAATTGCTTCGCAGAAGTTCTTTCCATTCGTACTGCGACTCATCATCGTTACGACATGTCCCTCCATAATCTCGCCCAGGCAGTGCGTTTGCGTTTTAACCGCCTTGGAAATCAAAGGATATAGATGAGGCTGTTGAACTCCATCGGAAATTGTTTGATATGCAACCCTCACTCATTTCAATCATCTTGCATGTCTCAATGACCTAGCTATGATTCTCCAGATGCGGTTTCACAACTTGAGGAATGTGGACGACATGATGGAAGCTATCCAAATGTTTCGGGATGCCCTAGTCATGTACTCACTGGCACCAATTCATTCACAGTTTCACACCGTGTTGGCATCCTCAGCAACTTGGCAAATGCACTCAGAATTCGATTCCAACACAATGATGATCGGGGATCTGAAAGAAGCCATTGCACTGCACCGTGAGGCCCTCTCTGCGACTCCTGTGGGTGACCCAGGTCAAGCCCTTGTGCTGAACCAGCTAGCAAGTTCGCTTCTGGCTCATTTCTTAACTTCGGGTAATCCTGCAGACATTGAAGAGTCAGTCAAACTGAACCGGAAAGCACTTGCTCTGTATTCATCTGATGATCCGAACCGTGGACACGCACTGGACCACTTGGCCAGTGCTCTCCTCAGGAGAAATTTTCAGAGAAACAATCCACAAGATATCAATGAATCTGTAGACTTGTATCGCCAAAGTCTGGCCTTTTACCCTGAGCCACATATTCACCGTGGTGGTCGGCTACATAATCTTGCTGCGTCTCTGGAAACCCGATATGAGAACCTTGGAGACCGGCATGATTTGGTTGAGGCAATTGAACTGTATCGAGAAGCATTATGTCTTCATGCTGTACCTCACCCAGATCGAATGAAAAACCCTCACAAGTCTCGCAGATGCATTGAAAACTCTTTTTGATGAGACAGGGGACCAAAAAGAATATTGATGAATCGATTCGCCTTCATCGCGAGTCCGTACAGCTTCAGGCTTCCGGCTCTGCCAGTGTTTCCAGCACTCAAGTTGGTCTAGCCAGTGCTATTCTCTCAAGATTCGGACATTCCCATGATCCACAGGATATGGATGAAGTTCTTCATATTTATCGGGGATGCCTGATGTGTTGTCCCCCTCTTTCCCCAGATTACGGCATGTACTGCAATCGCCTCGCAAATGCGCTCTGCATAAGTTTTGATCAAACAAACGATATCCGCCAGCTAGAGGAAGCAATAGGTTTGCATCGGGAAGCCGTAGCAGCCTATTCACCCTCGCACACGAGTTACAGCTCAGCTATTGACAGCCTTGCAGTTGCTCTTAGGAGGCGTTTTCACAAATTGCATGATTCAAAAGATATTAAAGAGGCAATTGAACTTCATCGGACTGCTATTACTTTTCTCTCTGCTCAAACAGCATTGAGGCTCAGCAATCTGGCATTAGCATTGTTGGATTCACACAGTGGGGAAAACATAGCAGAAGCAATTTCGCTGCAACAGAAAGCTCTAGAACTTCAGCCAGCTCCATACGCGGACCGAGCACGGTGGCTCCAGGGTCTCGCACTGTCTCTGGAGTCTGCCTATCTGCACCAACCTGACGAGCTGAGGTATCTTCAGCAATGTATGACATCTTTCAAAGAATCTGCAACATACTCATCCGCTCCTCCAATTGAGCGGTTCAAGTATGCAATATCTTGGGCAAAAGTTGCAACCCGATATCCTGAAACACAGGCATCCGCCATGGAGGCATATCAAATTGCAATCAATATACTTCCACAGCTAGCAGCAATGAGCTTGGATATGCAGTCAAGGCTTCGACTTCTTGCTAATGCTACAACCTCTGCTGTTGGTGTCAAAGCTGCGCACTGTGCCATTTCACTGGGTAAACCAGAGCTTGCTGTTGAATTCCTTGAAGCTAGCAGGTCTGTATTTTGGGCCCAGGCTCTGAAATTGCGCACCCCACTTGACAATCTACAAGCTGCCCATCCAAAATTAGCCTCAAAGTTAAACAGGATTTCGCAAGATCTGGATCAAGCGTCTTTCAGGAGTACCAAGAGTTCAAGCAAAGCGGTCTTGGAGGCTGAGGGTGAGCGCTGTCGGGACTTGAATGAACAATGGACACAGATTGTGGAGTCCATTCGATCGAAAGATGGGTTCACGGATTTCATGCGACCACTGGATATCGCTACACTACGAAAAGCAGCTCACCTGGGTCCAGTTGTCATCATTAGCCCCGCGAATCACTCGCTCATGCTCTGATAGTCGAGGCAAAAGAAGTCCAAAATGTACCCTTGCCGTTACTAACCACCAAGAGGACAAAATATTTAACAGACTTGACACGTGCATTGGTGTCTGGGGCTCACTTTGACTTCAAAGAGTTGAAGCCCAGTCGTGAGGCTGGTGATAGCCTTCCAATACACCGCTTGGACGGGAGGAGGGAGTTTCAGGATCCCAGAACCAAGGAGAATCTTCTTATTGATCTTCTTGGCGCCCTTTGGAATGAAATTGCCAGTCCAGTGATTTCTGCTCTGAAATTGAAGGTGAGCCACTTCCACATTCAAGATGCAAGATACTGCTGACCTGCAAACTATTGCAGAAGCCGCAAACCCAAAGCGTCTGTGGTGGTGCCTTATTGGGCCACTGAGCTTCCTTCCCATACATGCGGCGGGAATTAAGACTAACAAATTGGATGATTGTGTCTCGAATTATGCCATTTCATCATACACACCGACCCTGACCATGCTGTTGCGCTCTGCAAGGGATGTGCCATTGCATTCCTTCAAAATGGTAACTGTGATAGTCCCAGATGCGCCAAACAACAACTATTTAGCAGGAGCGCATAGCGAATTGGCTGAATCAACGAACGAGTTCCACAAGAATGGCATACAGTTGTTGGCAAGACGACTAGTGCAACAGTGAAGGCAACCATAGAGGCTCTTGAAGATTGTTCCATTGCACATTTTGCATGTCATGGTGTCCAGGATCCCGTTAACCCGCTGAACAGCGGGCTGGAGCTATGTGACGGACGACTTGGGATCACAGAGCTCATGAAAAGCGTGGCATCTGTCGGAGACAGTGAGAATCCGTCGCTGGCGTTCCTCAGTGCATGCGAGACTGCCACTGGCGATGAAGGAACCCCAGACGAAGCTTTGCATTTCACCGGAGCAATGCTTTTTGCAGGATTCCGCAGCGTTGTAGGAACAATGTGGTAAGAACCCATTCTCGAGCAAATGAGGGTCATTGACCTTGATTTATAGGCGGATGGACGACCGCGATGGACCGAGAGTTGCCGCTGCTTTTTATGAAAGACTCTTCAATGGTACCTCGCAGCCTTGCAAATTTCCCGACCTCACAAAAAATGCTGAGGCAATCCATTATGCTGTGAGAAAATTGAAAGAGGACAAGGATGTCACGCACCTGCGCTGGGTTCCATTCATTCATTATGGATTGTAGAAGTTCACAGGTTCACATCCAATACTAGTCAATGAGAAGTCAGTGCATGTGCCCAATGATGCAAAGAACCTGGAAGAGTATGAAGGGGTTCTGGGATGATGTATCGTAAAGTGTATTAAGGCTTCTTGGCTGAACGTAACCTGTCGCCATTGGATTACGATGATTCAGAGTCGAGGTTCACGTACATCTCGCGGCATTCAAAACGGCTGTAGATAGACAAGTGCTAGCTTCTGATGCAAAAGAAGAGTCTGCAGAGGAGATTGGGGGTAAAGTGATAGCAGAGGTCATCACCCAACATTCACCGGATAGACCAAGCTCGGTACGCGCGGTAGGGGTGGCGGAAGTGAGATTGAGCCGCTCGCCAAGGCCCAAGGATAACGTAGATGGGCACGAGCTCGAGGGCTCGGAGGACTGGCTTGACGCAGTCAGGGACAGCAAGCTCCAGAAGTTGTGAATTGAGCAACAAATGAGCAAGATGTACATAGGTGATGGTTGGCCGAAAGCCAGCATAACTTCACGTCAATCAGTCAGATCAAACTGCATCATGGTTCCAGGTCTAGAGGGACGCCTCGGCATCCTCTACAACCTACAAGTGATAGTGGAGACACAAATTCTGTGGATACCCTACTACCATCCAAGTGGCCAATCAAATAGGGTGTGTAATTCAAGTTACACTATTATACAGCACATCAGCGTAGAACAGCAAGAGGCTACTGTGATACTTATTATAATCTCAGCATTTCTGAGCTACATGCTGGGATCATCTGCCTCATCATCCTCATACTTGTTACCTAGAAGCATATTCTGCTTCTTAAGCAGAGTTTTCTCCAATACCTCTGCCTTTTGGAGCTGCCCCAATTGCCGATATATTTCAGCCAAATTCTCCATAGCATTTAGGGTAGCTGGATGCTCTTCACCCAGAAGCTTCTTTCGCTTCTCAAGCACAGTTTTCTCAAGTGCCTCTGCCTCTTGGAGCTGCACCAATTGCTGATATGTCCTAGCCAAATTCTCCATAGCAGTTAAAGTAGCTGGATGCTCCCCACCCAGAAGCTTCTTCCGCTTCTCGAGCACAGTTTTCTCCAGTGCCTCTGCTTTTTGCAGCTGCCCCAATTGCCAATATGTCACAGCTAAATTCCCCATTGCTATCAGAGTATGTGGATGTTCTTCACCCAGAAGCTTCTTTGTCTTCTCAAGCACACTTTTCAGCAGTGCTTCTGCTTTTTGGAGCTCCCCCACTTGCTGGTATGTCACAGCCAAACTCTGCATGGCGCTTAGGGTATAGGGATGCTCTTCACCCAGAAGCTCCTTCCGCTTCTCAAGCACAATGTTCTCAAGTGCCTCTGCCTCTCTGAGCTGCCCCAATTGCCGGTACGTCTCAGCCAGACTGTCTATGGCAATCACGGTATCTGGATGCTCTTCACCCAGAAGCTTCTTCCGCTTCTCAAGTACAGTTTTCTTCAGTTCCTCTGACTTTTGGAGCTGCCCCAGTTCGTGATATGTTCCGGCCAAGTTGTGCATGGCAGTCAGGGTATCTGGATGCTCTTCACCCAGAATCTTCTTCCGCTTTTCAAGCACAGTTTTCTCCAGTGTCTCTGCTTGCTGGAGCTGCCCTAATTGGTGATATGTCTCAGCCAGATTCCCCATGGCAGTCAGGGTACCTGGATGCTCTTCACCCAGAAGCTTCTTCTGCTTCTCAAGCACAATTTTCTGAAGTGCCTCTGCCTCTTGGAGCTGCCCCAATTGATGGTATGTCTCAGCCAGATTTCCCATGGCCCCAAGGGTATATGAATGCTCCTCACCCAGAATCTTCTTCCCCTTCTCAAGCACAGTATTCCTGAGTGCCCTTGCTTGTTGGAGCTGTCCCAAGTGGTGATATGTCTCAGCCAGATTCCCCATGGCTCTTAGAGTATCTGGATGCTCCTCACCCAGAGTCTTCTTCCGCTTCTCGAGCACAGATTTCCTCAGTGCCTCTGCTTCTTTGAGCTGCCCCAGTTGCCGATATGTCCAGGCTAGATTTTCCATAGCAGTCAGGGTATCTGGGTGTTTTTCACCTAGTAGTGTTTGCTTTTTCTTTACAACATCATTTTGAACCTTTGCTGCCAAGGAATATTCTCCAGTGTAGTAATATATATTAGCAAAATTTTCCTTCCAGGAAGAGATTGTTGCTTTATTCCTATCAACTAAAGCATCTATGTGAGGCAACAGCCTCAAACTGTACATCTCCATATCAGAGCGAGAGGTGGCTGAAATTGACATTCCCATTATATTCAGCATTGATTCTTTATCATTCTCTGCTGCAATGTTTTGACACCATCCATGCACTAGAGGATGTATAGAGAAAAGTCTTGTTTCTTCGTCAAAGGATATCAAAGAATATGCCTGAAGCTCATTTGTGAGCTGCATGAACAGAAATGAGTCCCATAGACCTGTATTCAGATCCAGCAACTGTGAAATAAACTTGTTTGCTTGTTGAAGCTGTTTTTCTGACGGCCCATTCATATCATATTTCCTGAAGACCTTCCGACTAAATAGCATGCAGTGCTTCTTCTGTCCACGAGTACTCAGTGGGAATTTGGAGGCATTTTCAAAGATTGTCTCTGATATGCCCTGATAATGCAGATAGGAACACAATTGGAGCAGTTTCTGGGCAGTGTAGCTAAGCTGGTCAAAACTGATCTGCCAGGTGGTATAAACTGTCCATGGGTAATCTTCATGATTCTGAGCAGGCTTTTCACTCAGCAGCCTAGTCTGGTTGTCCTGGTACAATTGCAAATAACCCTTGAATGCTCCTGATTTTGCAATGAAAGCACCAGCTTGTGTTATGGCAAGTGGGAGATACCACAAGGCCTGGCAAAAGTTTCATATCACCTATTTATTATGCATCAAGTGCCTGACCTTTACAATCCTTGAAGAAATTTCCATGTTCTCTGCTGTCAGCTCCTTAGCTGCACTTTTGAGCAATAGCTGTGCAGCATCTGTTTCCTCCATATGGGATACCTGAGCATTGGCACCAGCATGAACACAAAGCCCCTGATTCCGTGATGTGATCAAAATATTCCCATGTTTGCACTTGGGAAAATAGAGGTTCAGGTCAATGCCTGGGTCATCCGCATTGTCAAAGCATAGCAACCAGTTGTTTGATGTTGATTCAAGCCATGACAAAGCATCTTGTTGGGTATTTCCTGCATTCTTGATGATTGCTATATTCTTGAATGCGGCATCAATTGTGTCTTTTGTGCTTATGTCCAAAAGAAAGGTGTCTGAAAATCTGTGCAGGCATTCAGTTGACATCACTGCTGCCCAATGAGAATGCAACCAACTGATATGAAGCCTCTTGAATATATTTAAGAGCAATCTGTGTTTTTCCAGAACCTCCCAGGCCATGAAGCAGGAAAATGCACTGTTTCCCAGCATTACTGTTGAAAAACACCTTCATTTGGTCAAGAATGTTTTGACGTCCATGAAAGATCTTTGATGCAGGAGGACAGGCACAGGCATTGATGCTTTTGAGAGCTGTAGCCACAGGGTCTATTATTATAATAGTTGGAGGGTTAGTTCTTCAAAGTCATGTTAAAACATACTGGATGGGATAACTCTGCTTGAAGAGAGCTGAAACCCAGTATGAAGAGATGCACGAAGCTACGAATTTTTAGTACAGGAGCTCAACTTGTGTATGAAGGAATGATATACAGTTAACTGATCTCTGAAGTTGTGAATCTTGTTCTTATACCCAGCAATTTGTTTTGTTGTACTGTTCAGCTTGAATAATTCTCTAGCATGAGCATAGAACCCTTGAAGCTTCTCAGTCATTGGCTCCACTGCAGCCAGAATATCCTTTAGGCATCTAAAAGTTACAGGTCATGTAAGAAATACTCAGAATGAACATCCACTCACCTTTCAAACTCTTCACAGTGGCCTTTCAACCCTGCTGCCCCTTGGGCCCCATGCTCTCCAACCTCATCTTGTAAAATCTTCATGAATCCCAAAATCTCCTCGCATAGCTCCCAAAGGTCCTCCCGATTCTGTCTGATCTGCTATGAGGCAACCATGAGTTGGTCAACAAATGATAGCAATTAAATGATATACTTGAACTGTTTCTAAGAGGACAACAGCTGTCCCACAAGCAGCCTTGATGTATGGGAAAGGTGCAAACTCCCCCACTGCCTCCAATGCCTTTGCAGCTTGAAGGGATGCACCAATCCAATCAGATGTTGATCTCTGAGATGTCTTGACACTTGAATTCTTTTGAGGAGTGTTGAGACCTCCTTTATCTTTGGCGTTATTAGCCGACATGAGGGCAAGAGACAACCTGTGAGTTGTCACACATCACATGTGATGCACAGCTTCAAGGAGAATCAGATTAATCCATGATGATCAGTGCAAGATCAGCATGACATTGTTATCTATAGCGGTGCAAGCACCCTTTCCCTACTCTGATTTTTCATCAGCTCTGCAGGTGAAATTTGCTCCCATAGTGCAGCCATTTCAAAATATTGAAAGTCTGTTCGCATTTTCGCATTTACAGCTGTTTGCATAATTGATGACAGTGTGCCAAAAGAAAAAGAAAAAGAAAAACTTTTAGTTGAGGGATTGAAATGCTCGTTTCTCAGTCAGTTCTTGACCAAATTCCTTAAAAGTAGGTGCGATCGAAAGCGCGTTTCCGGCGCTTTCTGTTAATACTCAACACCCGTGGGAAACTCCCATATGTGGAAGTTCCTAAATCACGCCAAAGTGATCTTGAACAAACAGAGAAGCAGCTCGTTCTCGGCCAATATTGGACCGATTGTAATGATTTTATGCACATCTGAGACGTCATTAAGAGGCAAAGAGATGTGCCAGAAGACATTTTGGTTTGGTTATGACACTGGGTGCACACAATGGATTTACGGGCGCGATCAATATTTTCATTGTGTCATATGCAGATCATGTGTGTCTCATGATCGTACTACATTGCCATGAGTGGCTTCTATTCACCTTTCCGATGTGCATAAAATCATTGCAATCGGTCCAGTATTGGCCGAGAACGAACTGCTTCTGTGTTTGTTCAAGATCACTTTGGCGTGATTTAGGAACTTCCACATATGGAAATTTCCCACGGGTGTTGAGTACAAACAGAAAGCGCCAGAAACGCGCTTTCGATCGCACCTACTTTTAAGGAATTTGGTCAAGAACTGACTGAGAAACGAGCATTTCAATCCCTCAACTAAAAGTTTTTCTTTTTCTTTTTTTTTTGGCACACTGTCATCAATTATGCAAACAGCTGTAATACAAGAGTTCTCACTGTTGACTCCAGTCCTCTTTGCTGCCTGTTCTGACACAATATTTGCGCGACACATTTTTATGGTGTTTAGTACATTCAGTGTACTGAATCATTTTAAACAATTCGTCAGTCACGGGTCACACCGGGTTCATGTCTCGTGAAAGTCTTCGTATTCAAGCAGTATAAGGCTCCGACCTTTTCCGTTTGCAAACCGTTTTTCGGCCGAAAAAAACAGTTTTTTATTCCGTTTGTTTGCCCGAATGTTGAAACGGTTTCCTAAACGGTTTTGCAAAACGGTTTCTGGTGCAGGGCCGTAGAAACCATCATTGGGGTTTGCAGCTGTCATCCGATGTTCTGGAGCATCTTTCATGGCCCTCAGAGTCACAGAGTTTGGGTGTGATCTGCGTTTCGTGATTCTTATCATTTATTCGAACTCCGCCGGAACAGTCCCGGATAAGATAAGGTCACACCCAACGTCTGGGTTACCTTGGGGTTACCGAGACAGGCCGAAAGCCAGCGTACTACAATCAGACCAAACTGCATCAATTCCTTGGTCCCAAGTCTAGAGAGGCGCCTCGACATCCTCTACAACCTACAAGTGATTCTGGAGACACAAATTCTGTGGATACCCTACTACCAACCTACTACCATCCAAGTGGCCAATAATAATTAAATAGGGTGCGTACACTGTTATACAGTACAGTAAGAGGAAAAAGAAAGTATAGTAATACGCCGCTCATTTTTTTCTCCTCCTTCAATCGACCCACGTAACCCTGCTCTCATCCCACTCCTTCACATTGGGCTTATACTTCTTCCCACTCTCCTTCAACGTGTCCAACCGCGTCTTCACGCTCCGATGTACGCGCACCTTCCCATGCCCGCCATCCTTCTTCTCCTTCTCCGTGTCCTTGTGTACAACTTTAGGCAGCGGGCGCCCCTTGCCGAGGTTCCACGCCCAGTGCGACTTCCACTTGTTGTCCTCGTGGCGCTGGTAGCGCTGCTTGACGGGGAGGAACTCGAGGATCCACCACGCCTTGGAGAGCGAGAGCTGGTCGTATACGGGGCACAGGCTGTCCTCCAGCTCGTGCTCCTCCTCCGTCTGTGGGCGGGGCGCCGGGTGCCGCTGCCCGTCGTGGTGGCAGTGGTGGCCGTCAAGTAGGAGATGTGTTTCAACGTTGTCGCCATCGTTGTTGGCGACGGGGCGGAGTGCTTCTGCTTCTGTGTCTTCCGATGCGCCTCCCGCTCCCTCTGCAGCTGCCACTCCCTCTGCAACCTCTCCGACGTGTTGATCGACATGATACGTCTGCCACTGGCGGGGAGCGCAGGCGGGCGCGGCATGTCGGGCTGGAGGAGCGTGGCGGGGTCGAGCCAAATGCCACGGAGCGCCGCGGCATCGAACATGATGCCCGAATTCGTCTTGAAGCACTCGCGGATCATCCACCGCAGCGGGATGCGTGCGAGGTTGAACGTCGTCTCGTTGGAGACGGAGCCCCCGCCAACGTCTGTGTGTGCGCGGGCGTCTCAGTATTCGAGCACTCAAGAAGAAAGAGGAAGAGAGTAAACACACCGCAGTGACAGCCGGAGAACCACACCTCGTCGACGTCGGTCTCCGAATTCGGATCCCGCGCGTACCGCCGCTCGAGCAGGTTTCGGCTCTGCTTGTGCGACAGATGGCGCAACTGCTCGTGCTGCTCCGCCTCCGTGCGCTTCGTCATCTGCTCGAGATCTCTCTTCTTCTGGCGATGCCACCGGTTGACCTTGTTTTGTGATATCCAAGTAAGTCAAACAGAGTTCGGAACGGAACGATAGATAGAAAGGCACCTTGAACTTGCCCTTCGCTCGTCGAGCGACATCGCATGCCGAAACGTGCGC
>QVIE01002756.1:0-33912 GCA_013387415.1 Panellus pusillus
GACCGTCGTTCTGGACCGCACCTTGCCGATACCACCACAATGAGAGCATTCTGCATTCCGTGGCACCGTGCTTCCGGTGCCAGAACAAGCATTACAGGTACTGGCCATCTGGAAGCCGCTTTCTATAACAAAAGTCCGCGTCCCGGTCCCTTTGCATGAAGAGCAGGTGGAGCGTTTCGCGCCGGGTTTCAGGCCCGTGGCTGAGCAAGGTTCACAGTCGACAACTGGGGTAATGTTGACTTCTCGTGAAGTGCCTTTGCAAGCTTCAAGAAAAGTGATTCGAAGAGAAACTTCGAGATCGCTTCCACGAGATGATTGTTGAGCGAAGCCGGAGCGGTTGCCCCCAAGCCCTTGGAAGAGTTGGCTGAACAGATCGCCGTCCGCTTTGCCGAAGGCGGAGCCAAATCCTTGGAATCCGGAAAAGTTGCCTCCACCACCAAAACCAGAAAATGCATTCGGGTCGAAACCTGGTTGTTGGGACGCGGCTCCATACTGGTCATACGCCTGACGCTTCTTTTCGTCTTTCAATATCTTACAGTCGAATTCAGTCTCAGTCATGAAGGACGGAGAGCGGAAAGGTTTACATCGTATGCAGCTTGGATCTCAACGAATTTATCCTGTGCACTTTTGTCGGTACTGGTGTCGGGATGATATTTCCGAGCAAGCTATGGCAGGATAAGAGCCGAAGAGGAACATTAAAACAGGATGTCTGACCGAGAAGTAGACTTTTTTGATCTCGGCCGCTGTTGCATTGCGCTCGACGCCAAGAACCTTGTACGGGTCTTTGGGGGTTCGGAGAGGAGCAGACGCATGTATTGTACGCTGGTGCGAGCCGTGTGAGTTGGACTGGCGGGATAAAATGATATGTACCTTTTGGCCGAAGCTCTTAGGAGGATGCGGGACGCTGTGGAGGCATTGGGGGCGGTAGACGGAGAAAGAGCGCGTTCGTGGAGGTGCCTGCCGACAGGCACAGGAATAAAAAGCTAAGAAAGAGGAAAAGCCTTGGTGGACAGGCGCGGGTGCATCGACGAAAACGCCAATTTTTTGCGTCCACGTGGGAGCAATAATACAAACACTGCAGTGCGTCCTTGCTTACCACCATCCCTTGCCATACGAAACTACAAATTCAATCTCTTCGCCCTTCTCAATCGGCTTACAATTTTCGACCTCCCCTCTATGGGAAAGTCTACTCCGTCTGTTTCCAGAAGTAAAATTCGCTCTTTTCTGAAGCATCTAACAAACGAACGCTACCTGTTTAGTCTACCCCGATGTCAACGCCAAGTTAGGCCCGTCGTGGCACGAGTATGGTCAGTCACGCTCTCTTTCTCAAACGCCAGTCCTTATCATCCTCCCAAGACAATCTGCAGGTCCAGTGGGGCTCCCAAGATCACTACGAGATTGTTCGGAAGGTGAGAGGAGACCGAGTGGTCCACTGACGCGTGCTCATGAGCTTTGCAAGGTGGGACGCGGGAAGTACTCCGAAGTGCGTTTCAGCATCCATCTCCTTTGTCGAGATGATTAATTAGCTCTGCATCCTAGGTTTTTGAGGGCGTCAATATCGTGACGGAGGAGAAATGTATCATCAAAGTTCTGAAGCCCGTAAAGAAGAAGAAAATAAAGCGCGAGATCAAAATCCTTCAAAACCTCGCCGGTGGCCCCAATGTTGTCGCTCTATTGGACGTCGTTCGCGATCCCGCATCCAAGATTCCGAGTTTGATCACTGAATATGTTCATAACGTCGAGTTCAAACTCCTTTACCCGCGTTTTACGGATATGGACGTTCGCTTCTACATGTTTGAACTTCTCAAAGTGAGCTTGGGACTTCCGCACCGCGCAAACTCCCTCACTAGTGATTCCAGGCCTTGGACTATTGTCATTCCAAGGGAATCATGCACAGAGACGTTAAGCCTCACAATGTCATGATAGACCACGAGCACCGCAAGGCGTGTCCATGTTCAGTGGCGTGTGCTAGCCTTTGGCTCATCTTTCTCCACCTAGTTGCGACTAATCGATTGGGGACTGGCCGAATTCTATCACCCTAAAACCGAATACAATGTTCGCGTGGCCTCGCGATACTTCAAAGGTCCGGAGCTGCTTGTCGATTTCCAGGAATACGACTACAGTTTGGACCTCTGGAGCTACGGTTGCATGTTCGCTTCGATGGTGGGCGTAATCTGCGCGTTCTTTAGACACTCATTCCTTATATCGGAACTTCAGATCTTCAGAAAGGAGCCTTTTTTCCACGGACATGACAATTACGACCAGTTGGTTAGAATCACTAAGGTTTTGGGCACCGACGAGCTATACGCATACATTGACAAGTACAACATCCGTCTTGATCCCCAATACGACGAGCTCCTCGGGAGGTAAGTTGACGCACTACATACGTCGTCCATACCTCTGAATTGCCATTACCAGATACCCTAGGAAACCGTGGACACGTTTCATAACCTCGGAGAATCAGCGGTACATATCTAATGAAGCGATCGACCTGTTGGACAAACTATTACGGTACGACCACCAGGAGCGGCTAACAGCCAGAGAGGCGCAAGCACAGGCGTATTTTGGTCTGCTTATTCAGAACCTCCGCCCGAATCGTTATCGGATACTGACTGCTTCAATCCTAGATCCCATCCGGAGTGCTGCCACGACTGAAGGAGAAAGCGACTCTTCATCTGCATGATCTCACCTTCTCTCTTTCTGTACTTATACGAGCTCCTTGCTTTCAGATTGTCCGTTCGGTTCCGTGCGTTTCCATGTACATACTTATAGAATTGCTTTTGTTCACGTGTTTTTGCGCAACGCGGTCACACCAACTTCTTGATCAAGTTCGTGTGTTTTTGGAAACACCAGGCTTATCATCGTTCTGCTCACATGCTGTTGCACACTTGCGGCACCGGACTGTGCTTCGACCAAATCTCTCGGTAACGGTGTGGTAGCAACTCGAACCCTTGGTCATCGTCTATCTGCCACATGGATTGATTCTACGACGCCTCTTATATACATCTGGGCTATTAAGTATGGCCACCCAGTGGTAGTTCTCCCACCATGGCGCTGCGCCTCCTCTCTCTTGCTGCGGTTTTCCTGTCGGTCTCGGCTTTCGACATAACGCGCTACGATAACGTGAGTTGCGCGCACTCTCTCATCATTCAGTATTGATATTGTGTCAGACTGTTGTGGTAAGGTCCAGATTTATTGACCTTAACTGTTCCTGACAGCGCGTACCAAGTACTGGGGACAAAACTCGATCGGGGCTATCAGCACTACGCCCTCGTCTGAGTGGCAGAAACCGCTGTCGTTTTATTGTAACGTTAGATTCGTTCCTGTTCCCGGCTGTAACGCGTGCTGAATATTTGCCAGGATGACGCTGTCGACGTGTTCCCGATTGCTTTCGTCAATGGATTCTTCAGTACCGGGGGAGAGCCGACGATGAATCTCGCGAATGTGAGCAACTCGTCAATGATGGCGACACCTCCCTGTAATGAGGACTTAAGACGTGCAACCCAACCGATAACGCCACCTTTCCGGGGACCGCGCTGCCCGATTGTTCGAGCTTGGCTACGGACATTGAGACGTGCCAGAGCAAGGGCAAACTGGTTACCATCTCTTTGGGCGGTGCAACCGGGGGAGTCGGGTTTTCCAGCGACTCTCAGGCGACCTCTTTCGCTCAGACGATCTGGAACCTGTACCTTGGTATGTGTGCTCCAATAGACAAGCTCTCGTGTCTCAGAGATCGTGGCAGGCGGCAGCTCGTCTACTCGTCCTTTCGGCAGCGCGGTTTTGGATGGGTCAGCAATACTTATTCTTCAATTTACCGTCCCCAACACCGCCTTTCTAGTGTTGACCTTGAGTATGTCTTGCTTGTTCACGGCACCAACGAATGCTGTTCTCACATGACCAGCATCGAATCAGGGTCCGGTTCTAGCTATGCTACGTTCGTGAACGAGATTCGCTCTCTGTCCAGCGGTGCTAGCAAGAAGTATGCCTCATGTTCGTAGCAAGCATTTACTGTGTCTCACCAATGTATAGGTACTATATCACGGCTGCTCCACAATGCGTGTACCCGGACGCTGCCCTGGGCAGCGCGCTCAACTCCGCCGACTTTGACGCGATCTATGGTCCGTCTACCGCATTTTCATGACGTTCATCTCTGCTCATCCCGGCTACAGTCCAGTTCTATGATAATCCCGTAAGCTTTGGATAAATCCCTGACTTATTTGACTATAACCTGACCCTGCATCGTCAGTGGTTCGGCGTGTTTTATTCATCTCGGCTGAACTTTTGACTAATCGTAACCGATAGTGGTTTGACGACTTATCCGACCGCATCGGTAAGTTGGCTCCTTCAACGTTGCACTCGATTTGATAACATTTCGTAGGCTTGGAACTTTGGCATTTGGTAATTTCTCGTTGATGACCTTCTTGGAGCAAGTCCCCGATGCGGCCAATAGGGATCAATGGGCACGTAGTGTAAGCCCTAACCCCAATGTGAAAGTGTACATCGGTGCGCCTGCATCGTCGACCGCAGCTGGCTCTGGCTATGTGGACATTGCTACTCTGAGCAACATCGCAGTGGCGATGCGCAACAGGCCACGAACCATTGGCGCTTTGAGTTGTTTGAGGGAGTCGAGCTTCGCCCCCGCAACGTCGTCCCGCGAGATCATGGAGTTCGGGCTGTAGTCGCCGAACGACTGGTTGACAATCATGCGGAATTTTTCGGAGCGTGGCTTCGGAACGGCGTGGGTGGGTGAATTATACATACCAGGTAGCAGCGCTGTGCCGAACGACGGTGAGAAACGTTGGAGCCTGACCTCCTCGTCCCGCTGGGCACGCAGAAAGTCGAGCTCCCGCCCCGACGGGGCCACCTCATAGGCCGCGTCAACCATCTCCGGGTATTGATCCGGCTGTGTATCTGCCCATGGCCAAAACCCCTCGCGGAGCCCGCGAACCACAGACTGGGCAAACGGCTGGTTCGGGTGCGCACGTAGAAGCCGCTCGAACGCGTCGACCTTGACCGGGCTGACGCTCGAGATTGACTTGCCTCCGAGACTGCGTGGAAGTCAGAACGAGAGAACTGTTAGGGGCGATCGAATGTCTCCGATGAGACGTGTAGAATTAGACTACAGTAAAACAAGTTCTAAACTCGATCAATTCGGCGGGACGAACGCGAATGCCGACGTTGTTTGGCAGAGATGTGCGATCCAAACAATTTCTGATTTCTGCAATCTGGTTGGTTGGTCGTGGACGGGTGCCCAATGCTCCGAATAGTCGCCTCTGCGTCGAGGCCGTCCTCCGTCTCCCTCCTTACTGCTGCCCGTGTGTTCTATTCGCACTTCAAACCCGTTTCTCGCCTCATTTCCGTCCCCAGACCGCAGAAACATCACCTCCACTTCTGCCCGTCAGGCGGACATTACTCTGACGTAGACGGGAAAGAGGTCACGGTCCCCCAGGGTCTGTGTCCAGTTTCTGAGTCTATCGTTGCCGAATTCATTCTGGCTCTAGGTTCCGCGCTCATCCAGGCTTGTGAAGCCGCGGGATCACCTATACCTAGGTACGCGCCTCTTTGCACGTTTCTTCTCCTCTTTGCTAATCTTCTTTCCCCAGATTTTGCTATCATGACAGGTTCATACACTCCTCTCCACATCCGTCCTGCTAATCTATTTCCACGCAGACTCGCTATCGCAGGCAACTGTCGGTACGTCCGTCCATGTCTCTCTAACATTGGGCTAACGCGTCTTCAGCATGTGTCTCGTTGAAGTCGCTCGCTCGCCCCAAACCCGTTGCTTCATGGTGAGCCTGCCTTCTGCCGCTCTCTCCCTCTTCTCACCCGTCCAGTGCCGCACCTGCAATGCCGGTGCCGTTGTATTGACCAACTCACCCTTGGTTCACGAAGCCCGTGAGGGCGTCATGGAGTTTCTTCTCGCCAACCACCCGCTCGACTGTCCCATTTGCGACCAGGGTGGCGAATGTGACCTTCAGGATCAGTCCATCCGCTATGGCTCCGACCGCACCCGCTTCCACGAGATCGCAGGCAAGCGCGCCGTCTCCAACAAGGACCTCGGTCCCATCGTCAAGACGTCCATGAACCGTTGCATTCAATGCACCCGTTGCGTGCGTTTCGCCAACGAGGTCGCCGGCGTCGAAGACCTCGGCACCACCGGACGCGGGAACGACCTCCAGATTGGAATGTACGTCGAAAAGATGATGGATTCGGAGCTCTCGGGCAACGTCATCGACCTCTGCCCCGTCGGTGCCCTTACGAGCAAACCTTATGCCTTCCACGCCCGGCCATGGGAGCTCAAGAGCACCGAGAGCGTCGACGTCCTCGATGCGCTGGGAAGCAACATTCGTGTTGACTCTCGCGGCGTACAGGTCATGCGTGTACAGCCGCGCACCAACGACGACGTGAACGAGGAGTGGATCAGCGACAAAACTCGTTACGCCTATGACGGCCTGCGCTTCCAGCGTCTAACCACGCCCCTGATCAAGGGTCCCGACAACCGCTTCGTTGCTGCTTCGTGGCCCGACGCGCTCGCTGCCATCGCCGCCGGCCTCAACCAGACCGGAGCAAAGGCCAACGAGATCAAAGCCGTTGCCGGTCACCTCGCTGACACGGAGTCTCTGGTCGTCCTCAAAGATCTCATCAACCGTCTCGGGTCTGACAACCTCGCGAGCGATCTCGAGGGCAAATACGGCAACGCCCCGCCGTGCATGGCGTTGATGTCCGATCAAATTACTCGTTCAACAGCACTATCGCCGGCATCGAAAGTGCCGACGCCATCTTGCTCGTGGGCACGAACCCCCGACACGAGGCGGCTGTGCTCAACTCGCGGATACGGAAGAGCTGGCTGCATAGCGAGCTCGTCGTTGGGATGGTCGGTACCCGTGCGGACACGACGTACGGCTACGAGCACCTCGGCGAGGACGCCAAGGCGCTCGAGAAGTTCTTGTCAGGCAAGGTCAAAGGCGAATTTGCCGACCGCTGGACCAATGCCAAGCGGCCACTGATCATCGTCGGGAGCTCGATGGCGGAGCACGCTGATGGCGAGGCCGTGTTTGGCATGCTTGCGCGATATGTGGCTCCAGCGGGGAGCGTATTGTTCGTGAGGATTGGAATGGGTTCAATGTGCTGCAACGCGTGCGTTTTATTACTTTCTGCCCTCATTGTTTTGGCTCAAATATGTCGCAGGTGGCCTCCCGCCCCCTCTACGAGATTGGTTTGTCCCATCACGCGCCGCTGCGTCTACGACGCCGAAATTCATATACCTGCTCAACGCTGATGAGATAGACCCTGCTTCGATCCCCGCCGACGCGTTTGTCGTGTACCAGGGCCACCACGGTGACCGCGGCGCGGCGCTCGCGGACGTGTGCCTCCCCGGATGCGCGTATACGGAAAAGAGCACCACTTGGGTGAACACGGAGGGCCGCAGCCAGCTTGGACGCGCCGCCGTTCCGCCACCAGGCGCCGCGCGTGAAGACTGGAAGATTGTGCGCGCGCTGGCAGAGGTGCTGGGTGTGGATCTGCCGTACGACGACCTGGTCGGTGTGCGGGATCGTATGTGGGCGATCTCGCCGTCGTTGGTGCGTTGGGATGGGCTGGAGAGCACGTCATTGGAGGTCGCTAAAGCCGGGCTTGGATCGCTCAGTGGCATCGGGAAGAAGTCGCCGAGTGGGGAAAAGATGGCGCTCGCCGTGAGCAACTTCTACCAAACAGATGTGGTGTCGCGGGCGTCGGTAACGATGGCGCAATGCACGCGGGCCTTTGTGACGCGTGAAAAGTCTTCTCTGGACGGCTAGGGAAGGAACCGCTGCAGGCACACGCATAGTACCTCGTTTGTAAATAGAAATCGCAAAACACTTTTTATTTCGGTCTGCTGCGTCGTGTCTTCTGTCATCGTTTCTCTCATGTCCACTACTGCTACTGGAGCAACCCCGCCTCTTGCTACCCGTCTAACAGCTGCTCTCGAGCAAGAGCTGCTAGAAAATTCTATCGCTGGTCAAGAAGCGGTCTTCAGTTACGCCTGGTTGTACCCGCTTCGGGGCGTCCTCTACTTTCTCTCGCATGCCTCTTTGTACCGTTCCATCTTCCCAGCGATCCTCAAAATACTCTTGACTGGTCTCTGAATCACTGTAGCGCTCTTCGTCTTCACATACTTGCCTCAGGTCGCATTTGCGCACTGTTCTCCGGGCCCTTGGCTTTCGTGACGGCTGCACTTCTCGTTCTCAGTGAAGCCCGGCCCATTTCTTGTTGCAAGCCTTCGCTGACGCGTAGCAATAGGCGAGGCGTATGCAATTCTGATGTTCGTCTCAAAAGCTTTTTTCCTCAACCGTGCTCAAGACCAACTATGTACGTGTGCGGGTTCTTGAATGCCATGCAAACGCTTACAGCCCGGCCGTAGTCAACGCCGTGTTCCGCCAGCAGGGAGTCGGCCTCAAATACGTTGAGCCTCAGGGCAAGAGTCCGTAATCTGGCGCAGAGTGCTTTCAAAGCCGTTCAGAAACCAATCAGTCGGTTCTCGAAAGAAGGCTTGCTGCGCTATATCGTGTCCCTTCCGCTCAACGCCGTACCGATGATCGGCACGGTCTTGTTCTGTTGTATAATGGCGCGTCTTCGTGTGGAGTAAGTAGTCACTGGCAGCTGCGCTGACGTATGGCTGCGTAGGTGCCAAAGCGGGGCCCACGTTCCATTCGCGGTACTTCCAGGCTAAAGGGCTCAGCCCTGCGGCCCGTCAAGCGTTTGTTGACAAGCGAAGGGGCGCGTACACTGCGTACCGTGTTTTTACATTTGACGGTAATAACGGTGCTGAACTCATATTATAGATTCGGGGCTATTACCCTTGCCCTCAAAAACTGGTACCGGTGATTGGACCTGTATTCACGTTGACTCGACGGTCGGGGCTGCGCTGTGGCGTGCGAGCTGGAAAAGAGGGACAGGCAAAGAGACGAGCAGGAAGCGCGCGACTGAGCTGGGTGTGGTGAAATCACGAAGACCGATGTATATACCCAAGGGCCAGCAAGTAAATACATCCTTTTTGCTGGTCCGAGGCCAGACGATCGCCGCACTGCCGAAAAAGGCAGCCCATTTTCCTTACTTGGTCTAATCAAACTTTCATCTTTGCGATGGCATCCTTGGAATCCTTGGTCAACGAATGGCTGCGCCTCGATCAAGTACATTCCTATCCCAATTTTTGTGCAGTCAGCTACTCATGAGGCAAGAATGAAAGTACCAGAGAGGAAATCCAGCGCCTGTGGAAAGAAGGTAATACTCACGAGCTCGAACTTCGAATGAGGACCCGAATTGAATTCGGCACTGCGGGTGCGTATTGCCAGCTCTGATATCACCATTCTGAGTCCTCCGGGAGGCTTGCGAGGAAGAATGGCTGCAGGATGGGCTTGCATGAACGGTGCATCTGTCGATGTTTTCAGAGTCATCAACTCATGCCCAGCAGACTTGATCGTAATCCAGGCTTCACAGGTTCTCAGCTACCTCAAGAATCCGCTTCTTCATTTTAAAGTTCTCTCAGGGTCTTTGCCAATATTTGAAAAGTGCCGGGGTCGTTGAAAATGCTGCTTCACGCGGAGTTGTCATCGGACATGATCATCGGTGCGTTCACGGAAATACGAAGCGGATGCGAGGCGGGATACTGAACAATTTGCTGTCAGACACAACTCGGAACGATGGCAGAGCTGACTGCCGCCGTATTCATCAATTCTGGCTTCAAAGTGTATCTTCATCGCGGCCTCGTGCACACTCCGATGTATTCGTCGCGTCAATGCGCGTTTTGTAACACCTTATCTGATTGTCTTGTCAGGGTTCCGTTCAGCGTTCAAGCGCTGCAAGCCGCTGCAGGGGTGATGATTACTGCCAGCCACAACCCAAAGGATGACAATGGATACAAAGTGAGAGCCCATAGACTTGACAACCCGTGGCCTCATGATAATCAGGTCTACTGGGAAAATGCCGTTCAAGTGCGTTAGTGCGCCTTCGCTATCAGACTTGAGTGTAACATTGCAAAGATCATCGGCCCCCACGACAAAGGGATTTCCTCTGCGATCAAGGCTAATCTAGAACCCAAAACATGGCTACCAG
Organism: Panellus pusillus; assembly: GCA_013387415.1. Classification (NCBI taxonomy): domain Eukaryota; kingdom Fungi; phylum Basidiomycota; class Agaricomycetes; order Agaricales; family Mycenaceae; genus Panellus; species Panellus pusillus. The sequence continues at coordinate 10,090 of QVIE01002756.1, forward strand.
AGCATCTACACTCTTCTCCGCTGTGCCTCGATCGCACAGAGGAAATGAAGGAGGCGTATTTCGCCAATCTTTCTTCCCTCAATTCAACAAGGTCAGGGATTCCTTTGTCTGCATGCCCGTTATTAAAAGATGTATTCGAGACTCTTGAATCAAACCACCAAAGCCAAATTTGTTAATACTTCGATGCATGGCGTGTCGCACCCTTTTGTCTCGCGTGCATTTCAATTATTTGGATTTCCACCATTTATTCCGGTGATAGAGCAGCAGCAACCTGACCCCGAGTTTTCCACTGTAGCATTCCCGAATCCGGAGGAGAAAGGTTGCTTCAACAATTCATTGCGTTTCCTAGCTGATCGCGAGCTTAATTATCAGGTGCTCTGGATCTCGCCCTCAAAACTGCCGACGCCCATGGGGCCAGCCATGTTCTCTCACAAGATCCGGACAGTGACCGATTCTGTGCCGCAGAGAAAAAGTGCCTCATTCATTTATTGTGCTGAATTCGTTTTCATTCGTGTTGCCAGATCTGATGGCCGATGGATTGTGTTCACTGGAGATCAGCTGGGAACACTGTTCGCTGCCCAAGTGCTAGAAACGTTCAAGGCATCCGGAAAACCATTGGGAAGCTAGCATTGGTTGCGTCGACTGTAAGCTCTAAAATGATCGAAGCCATGGCAGAAAAAGAGGGCTTCAAGTTCGTTGAATGCCTCACGGGTCGGGATAAGCTGGCTAAGCAGACGTTTGTGCTAACCGCCCTTTAGGATTCAAGTTTATTGGAAACACTGCTTTGAATCTCGTGGAGCAAGGTTTCGAAGTCCCGTTCGGCTACGAAGAGGCCATTGGTTATATGTTTGGCTCTCGCATCCGAGACAAGGACGGGGTTTCAGCAACAATGTCGTTCGCTGAACTAGTTACCTCCCTCCTTACTCAAGGAAAGACTGTTCATTCATATCTGGAAGAGTTATACCAGCGGCAAGTCCCCGACAACGCGCCCGGACCTAATCTCACTGTATGAAAATATTCAGATACGGGTATTTCCAAGTAAGTGTTTGATTTGTCTCCATCCCTATCCTCAACTCTGTCTTCCTAGACCAGTAACAGCTATTTTGTATGCAAAGATCCTCAAACAATCGACTTGATCTTTGAGCGCCTCCGGAATTATCATGTTAGTAGTCTGCGAATGTGCACTGGGCCGATCTCACGCTTCACAGGCGGGCTCCAAGCCGGCGTACCCCCGCGAAATCGCTGGCATGGCAATCACCAGCGTGGTCGATTTGACGACAGGATACGACAGTACGAATCCCCCCACGTATAAGCCCGCTCTGCCCTTTCCTCTGGACATATGATCCAGTTCAGGGCGCTAAACGAGGAAAATGGCACAAAGATCGTGCTGACAATCCGGACTTCTGGAACAGAGCCGAAGATCAAATACTACCTGGAGGCGAAAGCAAAAGAGTCGGCTCATGCACAGGATACCTTGACGAAGGTAGTAGAGGAACTTGCAACAACTTGGATGGAAGCAGAGAAACATCATCTCGGTCGCCCGTAGTAGTACAAAGGCTTACACTGTTAGATACAGACTGTAAAACGATACATGTATATAAATCACTTTGAATTCAGTGCGTTCAGTCTCTCGTGTCTGATCGCTTCCAGGGATTTTACACGCTTCCAGATCTCGATGGTCACTTCTGTTTGGTGCATTGACAGTGTGAGCAGCCTTTGAGAAAGGGATGAGTGGGGCGTATGCCTTTGCATCGAGGGTAACTCACCGAGCAAACATCATCCGATGGATGAGATCATCTGAAGTGACGGCTTCAGCTGGTGTCGGCGCAGATTTTCTCTCAGCGACAAAGTCTTCTTGGATATACTGGCACAGTGTCAGTGGCGACAGGACCACAAGTAGTTTGGAACGGACTTCAGCCACACTCTCGCCGACGGTGACGCTTCCCATCTTTGCTCCGCCCACCAAGTTCCTGAACATCGCCAACGATTCAGATGAAGGAAGTTTGACGGCTTCCGTTGGGCGGTAAAGTTCGCCATTCGGCTGGAGTGGAACGTTTGTGCTAGTCTACATAGTGTTCGCATGAATGGCCGTATGAGCATGAAACCTCCGTATTTTACCTGGAAAAAGGCGCTCTTTTTGCCATCCGAAAGAACAAGACATGCGATGTCAGTAGGAAACGTGAACCTGCTAAACGGAAAGATATATTCCAGAGTTTGATTGGTCATGATTTCCTGCAGCGCTCGCAGATTCTTGACGCCTTCGGTACTTGATCAGTACGATTCTCAAAGTTGACCAAAACGAGGCTTGCCTCGGTCAAAGACACCGCCCTCTGTTATTCCGCCCTCCGTTACTACACATACGCTTCCCCGAGGAAGTTGCAATCGACCGCTGTGAAGATCTTCGTCCTTAGACTCGGGAGAGAACGAGGCGCTGTTAAGAGCTTCCAGTGAAAGGGGGAGTATAACCAGAATTGGGAGAAGGTGTGATAAGACTGTTGAGAGGCTGGGGGTAGCCGACGAGGTTTGGGAAGCAGGAAACCTTGATAATGTCAAGGAAAGAGGAAGCAGAGGAGGTGTCCTCGATTGACTGGATGGGTGTGAATTAGCCAGTAAGGGTATAGAAAGAAGAGAACCCACACGGTACTGATAATATTCAGAAGAACCCATTCAGCGGCATACCTATCCCCACCCAGCCCTTCATCTGCAATCCAGGAGATGAGCTCATCTCTGAGAACCTGGATGCTTGACGCAGTGGGTACGTAGGGAAACAGACGAGGAATGATTGTCAGAGGAAGTGGCCGAGAGAAAAGAACGTGGAGGGTAAGTACGGGAAGAGCGTTTGGAGAATCCGACTCTTCTGCTAGGCTGCAAAGGTGTTGGGACGTGCTTGGAGTCGCAAAAAAGCCCATTGCACGTACGACTCCATGGTCAAGATCCCGACCAGGTTTACCGCATCAGTTGACTTGAGCGTGTCGGAGCCATACAGCTTGGCTTGTACGCCAAAGTGGTGTTCTCCCGGCACAGGAAATTTGTGTGGATGAGATACAGGGAACAGAGGACGTATTGGACGAGGAGCTAGACGATTGAATCAGCCCGAGCTCGATAAGTGGCTGTCGTTCGTACCGCCATCGTCACCGTTTGACTGCATACCGGCGTTTTCTGCGACCCACGGGCTCTCACCAGGTAGACTAACAGCCCATATAACGGTGGTCTCCCGCAGGTCCGAGTAGTTGATATCATCCGTGGCAGCTTCGTCAACCAATCCCCATCCACCGCAGTGACTGCCGCTGTGCCTTGCAAGATACATTTCCGGAGAAGGCGAGGTGTCCTGGATCATGGCACGGAAGCTAACCAGGCGGCGGTCCGTCTGTCTAGGATCGATTGCATGGAGACTGGGGATCTGGGACAGATTGTGAGGGATACAGGTCAGTGCGAGCAACAATCCGCACTTCGGCGAAGGCGTCCTCTGACGCGAATATATTTTCAAAGTGGGCAGCCACTTTGGCGGGAAAAGCGTCAATGTCTTGTTTCGCGTCGTAGAGGGAGACGAGGACGCGTGTCGGGTCGATCAACGCGTCGACAAGTTCGGAGGAAACCATGACGCGTGTGGTCGTGTTTACGCTCAAACTCTTTGTAAGTATCGAAAGCAATAAAATAAGTCCCAAACGTCTAATTGTACACTTGGTATAACGGCGTGCTAGAAAACTTGGTGCCCTCCTTGACCACCTTGTTAACCGCATCCAAGAAATCCCGCTCAGATGCGACCTTCCGCCGCGCACGAATGGCAAACATTCCAGCCTGCAATGAACATAAGTATGGAAAACCAGAGAGGCCAGGCTTCGAACCTCGGTGGCCACAGACCGTAGTTCGGCACCGGTTGTGTTCTGGCATAAACGAGCAATCAGGTCAAATCGGATGTCGCGCTCGACGCTCATGCTATAGGAAAAACCATCAGAAGAACTCAAAACGGGTGCGCACATGCAAACCTCCGTGCGTGAATGCGCAGAATATGGGCACGGCCTTCGACGTCCGGGAGTGAGAATTCAACACGCCGGTCTATTCGCCCGGGTCGCAGAAGCGCAGGATCGAGGGTGTCGGGCCTAGCACGAAATTCAATTTTGCACTTCATGTACGAGGCAATTGACACACCGATTCGTGGCCATCAGGACCTTGATATTACCCCGCGGGTCAAAACCATCCAATTGATTGATCAGCTCCAACATGGTCCGCTGTACTTCATTGTCCCGCCCGCGCCGTCATCGAAACGGGCGCCACCGATAGCGTCCACTTCGTCGAAGAATATGATGCAAGCCTTCTTACTGCGCGCCATCTCAAAAAGTTCCCGTACCATCCGCGCGCCTTCGCCGACATATTTCTGGACAAGCTCAGATCCAATTACACGGATGAAGGTCGCGTCGGTTCTGTTGGCAACAGCGCGGGCACACAGTGTCTTGCCCGTCCCAGGAGGGCCGTACAGAAGGACACCTTTTGGAGGATCAATACCGAGGTTGACGAAACGTTCTGGCTGGCGGCAGGTAAAGATGAGACAACACAACTCGAACGAGAAAACTCACAGAAAGAAGGGGAGTCTCAACAACTTCACGCAGCTTCTCAATCTGTTCCTTGCACCCGCCGACGTCGGAATACGTGACGTCAGGCTTTTCCTCGACCTGCATCATGGTGACAGAGGCATCGATTTTGGGTGGCAGAGGAATTTGTATTTGGTATTTGACCCGGTCGACTCTGTGGTGAAATTAGCTATGCGCGTTTTGAGCAAACGGACGCGTACCCGACGCGCATGCCTTCTTCAATATCAGAAGAAGCGACTCGGTCTCCGAGACCAACGACAAACTTGGCAATTTGCTTGATATTGATGACATACTTGTCCTGCTCGTCTGCACCCTTCTGGCCTTGCAGCGCACCAAGAGGGTTGACGGCTTTGGCAGCCTCGGCGGCTGCAACGTCAACAGGGATTATTTTGGTGCAGCGAGCGACCTGGAGGGGCGGTTCTTCGCGCGCGCGGTCCGCGGCGAGATCCCAAAGGTTGGGAGAAGAGAGACCGGTGTCCGACTCCTTGACACCGAGCGTTTCGTTTATGCGTTTCTGGACGTCCTTGATATCGGTCTCGACAGACTTGAGCTTGGCAGCATATGGCCCTTGTCCCTGGTAGAAATATTGGCGGACAATACTGGGTGCAGAGGGCGAAGACACACATATGTTTTGAGAATCTGGATGTCGCTGTCGTCGAGGGCGACAATCTTCTCGTCGTCCTTGGCGTCTGCCTTTTTCTCGTATTTTTCCCAGTCTGCTTTCGGGGGCATTGTGGTGGTCTGGAGGAGGACGCGTCTCCCTTACAAATTCGCGTCAACAGTTCCATTTTCGTCTACACTTCCTTTTCCGTCCAACATGGCCGGTGCTTTGCAGAATGCGAAACGCGACCTCAACAAGATACGCGACGAGGACAGGGAGAGTAGATTCGGTCAGGTATACGGTGTCTCCGGCCCCGTCGTCGTCGCCGAGAACATGATCGGCGCCGCTATGTATGAGCTCGTCCGCGTCGGCCACGACGAACTCGTAGGAGGTCATACATCATCTTTTTTGTCAAGCGGACCTGTCTCATTCTTCCCAGAGGTCATTCGGATTGAAGCCGACAAAGCCACAATCCAGGTCTACGAAGAGACATCCGGTGTTACAGTGGGCGACCCTGTTCTGCGCACCGGCAAACCCCTCAGCGTCGAGCTTGGGCCCGGTGCGTTTTGTAGCTTCAACCACTATTTATACCCCTCATGCCGCCCCAGGCCTAATGGGCAACATCGTCGATGGTATTCAACGACCCTACGAGTGAGTGATTGCACCAATATCAAATATTTACAACCTATCTAACCTTCCCTCACAGTCCATTCAAGAGCTCTCGAAGTCGATCTATATACCCCGTGGTATCAACACCCATGCTTTGGACCGCTCCCTACAATGGGATTTCAAGCCCGCGGGTTACAAGGTGCCCATCCTCCTATCCCTCACTCACCGCTGTTCTTTATGCATGGCCACAGGTCGGGGACCATATTTCCGGGGGTGATATCTTCGGCGGTGTATACGAAAACTCTCTGGTGGACAATCACAAAATTATGCTTTCTCCCCGAGCCCTTGGCACCATCACCCACATCGCCGAGAAGGGCAGCTACGCCGTCGACGTACGACATGTTCCCTCCTGTGGTATTCTAGGCCTTCTCAACCGTTCCCCTAGGATATTGTGCTGGAAACAGAGTTTGAAGGCAAGACCACTAAACACACCATGATGCAGCTCTGGCCCGTCCGTGCACCCCGGCCCGTTACCGAGAAGCAGACTGCAGACTACCCTCTTCTGACCGGCCAGCGGATTCTTGATGCCTTGTTCCCGTGCGTCTTTGGAGACCGTATAATATCCATCGCTCAGTTTCGCGCAGATGTGTTCAAGGTGGTACTACTGCCATTCCCGGTGCCTTTGGATGCGGAAAGACTGTCATTTCTCAAGCACTTTCGAAGTACTCGAACAGTGATATCATCGTGTATGTTGGATGTGGAGAGCGCGGAAATGAGGTGCGTCAACCACCACTCCGGGACAGTTGATTTGCTTATATCGCAATTATAGATGGCGGAAGTACTGATGGACGTAAGTGAAAAACGCCATTCTCCACGCTAGACAGTTTTCCGACAGTCGCTGTACAGTTCCCTGAACTAACGATGGAAGTGGGCGATCGTAAAGAACCGATCATGAAACGGACGACTCTGGTAGCCAACACTTCCAACATGCCCGTCGCTGCCCGGGAGGCGTCCATCTATACCGGTATCACGCTGTCGGAATACTTCCGTGACCAGGGAACCAATGTCGCAATGATGGCTGATTCCACTTCTCGATGGGCAGAGGCCCTTCGTGAAATTTCTGGCCGTCTCGCTGAAATGCCCGCTGACTCTGGCTATCCTGCGTACCTCAGCACCAAGCTTGCTAGTTTCTACGAACGCGCTGGCAAGGTTACGTGTATCGGAAATCCTGCCAGGGAGGGTACGGTGTCCATCGTCGGAGCGTGAGTCTATCTACTTATCTCTCGTCCTCTGAATCTGATCTTGACATAGCGTATCACCGCCTGGTGGAGACTTTTCTGACCCCGTTACGTCTGCCACGCTGGGTATTGTGCAGGTCTTCTGGGGTCTCGACAAGAAGCTTGCCCAGCGGAAGCACTTTCCGTCCGTCAACTGGTCGCTTTCATACTCCAAATACACCAAAGTGCTCGAGCCCTACTACGAGACTGATGCACCTGGTTTCATCGAGCTGCGCACCAAGACCAAGGAGATTCTGCAGAAGGAGGAAGACTTGGCGGAAATTGTGCAGCTTGTCGGCAAGAGCGCTCTTGGCGAAAACGACAAGATAACGCTGGAGGTTGCACGCATGCTCAAGGACGACTTCTTGCAGCAGAATGGAATGAGCGAGTACGACCGATTTTGTCCATTCTACAAGACTAGCGGCATGCTCCGGTGCTTCGTCGCCTTCCACGATGCGGCGATTCGTGCTATCAACCAGGGCCAGGGCGACATCACGTTCAACAAAATCAAGGACGGCGCTAGCGACCTGATGTTCAAACTCTCGCAGATGAAATTCGAGGTGCGTTCTATTGTCAGACATTGTGCTTCATGCTCAAGGAGCTTCCAGTCACCATCGCAAGGAAAGGAGCCAATCGTGCAGAAGTTGGATGCACTGCATACCGAGATCCACGACAAATTCCGCCAAATGGTAGAGTAAACTGTATTTCCTACATACGGACCCACAAGTAATGACCTACATAATAATATTCATGAGACGGACGATCATTCAAAGAACAGTGGACCGGGATCCACATCGGCTTCACCGGGCTCCGACGTGGTTTTGGTGGTTGGTTCGCTTGCTTGGCGCGCTGGGCCTCCCTGTGTTGTTCTGGGGTCTTTTTTCTGGCCAGTCGCGCATGCGTGCGTCCTCGAAGATGAGCATTGAAGCGATCCTCGTCAACCATGAACGGTTGCGTTGCGTCAACCGTACAGATGTAGCAAACCACCTTGCGCTGGGCCTTCAAGATAGACGTGGGACTAGCAGAGACATTCTCGATTGATACTTATGGGATGAGAGCACGGTGACCTACTCGACTGCTTTGGTGTTGATGTCCAACATCGTTCTGGCGAACTCTGACAAGGAGAGCGGATCGGGCATGGAATCGCCGTTGAGAAAATCTGCGGGTCGGAGTTAGCGGTGAGGCTAGGGTTTAGTTAATGCAATCCCCGACTTTGTGTGATGTGCACTCCGAGGTCTCGAACATTTGTAGACCACGCGTCGCCTATTTCTAGGGGAGTTAAAGGAAGCTGTCTCGGAGAAAAGCTTACCGGTGGCATCCAGAAGATAGGTAGGCACCATCATTTTCTCTGCGTTTGTTGCATGAATGACTGGTAGAAGCTTATTTCGTATCCAAGATATTTGCCTCCTCGAGTACTGTCTCGTCGAAACTTTCATATTTTCAACCGCTGTTCGATACGCTTTTTCTGTTTGAGCCGGCGCCGACAAGTAGCCGTTGAATTCTTTGAAGCCTACAGGGATGAGCGCGAGCGCCGATATGTACCTCAAAATGTTTACCTATGGATTGGTAGATCCCCAGAGTGTAATCAAAATCTCCAGTTGATTCAGCAACGGGCGTCTGGGAGATTTTTTGTAGAGTGCGCACTTCGTCCAAGAGGCCATTCTGAAAATGTGATCATATGTAGCACAAGAAAGGATCTGGGTCGGGGGAATTGCCGACCTCTAGCATCTTATCAACGCGGTCGTCCAATCGACGATGTAGAACAGCTGGCTCTGCATAAAGCCAGAAGCAAAGTGTGCGGTATCTTATGCAGGGATGTAAGGTATTGGAGTTATATGGTATGTCGTGTGACCGGACCTGGGCTTCGATGTTGTCTTGGATTGCTCACTGACAATTTCACTAGGTCGACGGCCCGTATCCCTCACAATACCCAGACTACGAAACACTTTGCGCGTATCTTTCCAGTGCCAACGTTCTGCCATGGCTGGATCGAGACTTTGAAGCAGCTGGTGAAGGGCAAGGGCAGCGCTAGGATCCGAGACGGCGTCCGGAGGCTGTTGAGGAAGATTTGTATACAAGTCAAGCAAAGAGGGAGGCAGGGAGGCCAGCGCCGCAGCGATGCTTTCTGACGGTATTGACGGTTTGTTGGGTTGCACGACAGTAAGACGGTCTGGGAACATGAGATGTTGCATCCAGTACGAAGTTCCGCCAACGACTATTGGAATCTCATCTCTCATATGGGTTTCGTCGATCTGTGTTGCACATTGGGGTTTCCTCGACCGGCAAGTGCAACGCGACTGACCGCGCTGATGGCGTCGTTGACCCACTGGCCAACAACGTATTGTTCGCCCGGTTGTTTGAAGCCCATGAGAAGATGCTCGATGCCTTGGCGCTCTGATTCCGGGACCTTGTTCGTGAGTACATCGAGACCTGCGTAAACCTGCATTGCGTCTGCATTTATGACTCTGGCGCCTTTCCATCGGATGTCCTGGACAGATGAAGGGCGAGTTCGATTGCGAGGTTGGATTTCCCCACGCCGGTGGTCCCAAAAATTGCGACCAGGGGCGGAGAGGCATGAGCAAACAAATATGGCCTCCTCCGTCTCCCGCATCAGTCTTCGGAACCTCAAGCCTTTGCGCGCCGCCCAACACAATGTGACCCAGACTCTCCTTCCCCATACCACACCCTAATATTTCTCAGCAAAAACGCGTTGGACGAGGGCAAGGATCCGGGTACGGCCGCACCGCCGGTCGTGGCATGAATGGCCAAAAATCTCGTTCCGGTCCAGGTATAAAACCGGGATTCGAGGGTGGTCAAACCCCCATAACTAAACTCTTCCCCAAACGGGGCTTTGTGAACCGGTATGTGTCCTTTTCACCAGATTTGGGCTGCGCTCACTACTATCTTGCCAGTAATGAGAGGGTTTGGGCGCCCGTAAACCTCGATAGAATACAGCATTGGATAGACCAGGGTCGTATTTCCTCGTCCCCGGAGAATCCCATTACTGCCCGGGAACTTCTTCTCTCCGGCTGCGTGCACGATGTGCATGACGGTATCAAAGTATTGGGAGACGTACGGTCTTCAGTTAACACGCATGGTGGTCGCTCACCATGTCGCTGCAGGGCTCCCAATACTTCAAAACACCCATCTACATTACTCCCTCACGAGCTTCCAAGAGTGCTATCCAAGCTATAGAAAGCAATGGTGGTAAAGTGGTGTGCAAATACTACAACACGCTTGCACTGCGCGACTGCGTCAAGGGCGGACAGATCGCACAGAAGCAGCTCCAACGCGTCGGGATGACATTGGTCAGTTCTTTCTGCCATTTCACCGCATCTTCTGACTAGCAAGTGCAGTTTGGTACAGCAGACTGCGGAATCGCGGATATCTGTCGCCGGGAACGCTGCAAAAAGTGGGACCGCTGCCATTTGTCCAAGAGCGCTGGAAAGTCCTTGCACGAGAGCTCGGTGTGTGGAGAGACGAAGGGGTCGGTTCGGGCCAGAAGAGCAAGAAGAAAAAGTGATACATTAGCTAGGTTACGTTTCCATTCGATCTGGTGTTACACTCCGGCTTCGCGATCTGAACCGTGAGCCTGTAGAGGATAGGCTGCGACTTCGGGACCGAGAACCCACGTCGGAGGGTGTCCGACTGGCACTGCGAGAACTGCCACTTCGGCTCCTGCTCCTGCTCCGGCCACGCTCGCTTCTCCCTTCGAGCGCATCCAATAGCCGGCTTTGCCTTGGGCCTATCTCGCCATTCTCTTCAAGTGTAGTCCGTTTTGTTAACCGAGGAAGGATGATGTCGCAGACGCGCTCCTCGGTGAGGAGCTGGTCGACGAATTCGTCCATGTATGTCAGTGAATACCCCGCTACCGAGGCTATCGGTGCCAGCTAGCAAATCAACGCGGTTACACGCACCCATGTTGCGCAACCGTAGCTTCCTATAGTCCTTCAGGAGAGGTTCCAGCAATTCATACACATCCACTGCGCGGAATGTCATTCGTATGTAGAATGCAGCGAGCGCCCGCAGGTATCTGGACAAGTGAATGGGCAGAGCGATTTATTGGCAGACCAGAACTTACTTGAACTCGTCAGCTCGCATGTATTCGACTAGAATCTCTTTTTCCGGCTGGATTTGGAGCAGCTTGAGAAGTAGGCATAGGAACTCGGTCGGCCGCTGGTTGCCATAAACGCCTCCAATAAATCGGACTTCGATTGCTTTGTCGATGAGGCTTTCCGCTAAAATACATGTGAGGGGATGGGACAAAGAACGCGCCGAGCGGCAAACCTGTAAGAGCAAAGCAGTGTTCTTTCCAATATATGGACTCCCAGATACGATTGCGAATGACGGTCTCTACTAGAAACTGTGGGGGTCAGAAACACGCGCGGTGGGTGTGATGGAGGCGCGTACCTGGGGATTTTGGCCGTGGATGGAGAGCGCGCCCGCGACGGTGGTGTTGGCCATGGTGAGTGTTTGTTTGGCTCTATGGCTCCTCCTCCGCCCACGCCAGCTCCAGACTCTCCACGCTCTTCCAGTCCCCTCCTCCCTCCGGGACCCAGGGCGACCTCGAGCTCGAGCTCCTCGGACTGGCAAATGCCTTGTACAATCTCGGTACAACTGTCATCAACGACTCGACAAAAGAACGCGACAAGCCCGGCGGTGGAAAGCAAGTCGGCCTCCGCGTAAACGAGGTCATAAGCCATCTCGCCGCAATTGAAGAGATGGCAAGCACCATGACCACGATGATACCCGTGCAGGTCTTGGCGGACATCGACAATGCCAAGAATCCTATGCAGCTTACCCGCGAGCGCCTCGAACGTGCCGCCACAGAGAACCAGTTCATGAATGGAAAAATCGTCGCCATCGAGTCCTACCGAAACTACTTGAACGATGCTCTTATCCAGAGTTTTCCGGAGCTGGAGGAGGCCATACGACCGCCGCCGGCGCTCAAGGAGGAGGATACTACAGTCAATCTTCAAGCTACGGACAAATTTCTTCCTTGAACCTCGCATCCACGGTACACACCAGTCTCCCATCGCTCAATACAACATATCCATCTCCGAGTGCATACTCATCCCCTCGATTCCTCCCGCCATCCTTTTCTCGCCTCGATGCTGTTCCTCCTCCTTTTCATACCCACCCTATAGGAGTCCGACGATGACGATGGCATTTCCGTGCTTGACTGGGATTTAAATGAGCTTGTGCTCGTGCTCTCCCCGGGAACGCCAAGAATGGGCGACACTCAGCCGCAGTGCTCGCAGCTCTTGCTTTCTGCTGTGGAGCTGCTGTTTCGCGAATCAGAGCGGGTTGAGTCGCTCGACGTCTGCTGACATCGCGATTTTCCCGCTTTCGGTACTTTGGACGTTTCATGTTGATGAACGTAGTATCGATGACAATATCCGCCATTTCTGCTGGGAGCTTCGTGCTATGGGACCGTAGAACCTGGGGCAGGGGTTTCGGTGAAGCAGGCATCTGCACGGAGCGGCTGCGTAAACCGCGTGCACGGGTAGGAATCGGTGTTGGTGTTGCGACCACATCGACATCCATGCTGTCGTCGACCTCCTGGACAGTTGATTTCGTTCTCTGGCGCTTTATCGGCCTTTCTTCCTCCTCCTCTTGTTCTTCCGTCAGGCGCTGCAACCGCGGTGTTCCCGGCGTCCCGTACATCTGAAGCATCCTTCTGCCCGTCGTGCCAAGGGGCTGGTTGGCGGTGTTCTGTCCATTTCCCCGTCAACATCGACCTCCGTCACATACCTGCGATCCCTCTGGTTCGGGCGCTGTGCTCGTGGTGCTGGAGGAACTACCATCTTCGTCCGTAGCCCCACGACGAATTCTATGTCGCATCGAATAGCGGCGTCCGTGCGCGTGCGGTTGGTGGAGATGCGCAGCACTGCAGGCAGCTTGGTGTTGAGCGATTCGGCGACATCGACAAGCGCGTTGCGTGGCATAGTGAGAAGGTCTTCGTGGCAGCAGAAAGGGAGCGCTGAGAGGGCTGTGATGACGATCGCGTCCTCGGCGGAATCCTCGTTCTGCAGGGCCATGCATGCTCTGCCGTGGTTGACCGATGCGCGCGAGGCCGGCGCGCTTTCCGGTGGCGTATCGACAACCGGGTCCGGTTCGGGGTCACCGTACGGTGAAGGTTCTTGGTCTCGCATTCGTTGGCGGTTACCGGGTCTGAACCTGTTGAGCTTGAAGAACAGGCGGCGCACAGGCGTGAACGGATTGGACGCGCGAAGGCGGGAGCTTTTGTAGCTTTTCTGCGCTTTGGTGGTGGCCTTTGGCATTGTGGGGAGGAAGGCAAAAAGGGGAGGTGGCTGACAGCCAAAAAAATACCGACTGATGAAAATGTTTCATGGCTTTGATTGGAAGAATTCAATACGTATATAAGTTACTTTTCCTGAAAACTCGAAGTACGTTTACGATGCCACTCCCTGAGATATTTTCTCCTGGTTGTCCCTGTCCAAGGCCACCTCCCGTTTGGAGCGGTATTTGATGTGATGCTTGCTGTGTAAGACCGGGACCGGTTGCTCTTTTTCATAGAAGGTCATCTGCTGCAAGCTCCAATGCAGGACACCCTCCAAACGGTTCTTGAGCTCTGCGGCGGCATCGTGAGACGAATATGATACTGGGTTTGCGGAAGCTAAGCCAGATATATACAACGAGGATCTTGTGTAAGGCCTCCAGAGCGAATAGTTGCTTGTGAAGAGCGGTTCGTGCCCTATTCATCTGGACTGGAGAGTTCATTATCCGCTCAGCCTCTTCCAGCTTATCTAAAAAGCCAAGCTTCCGCAGGGTGGCTACCACGTCGACGCGCATGCTGTTGTGGTATTCGCTGAGAAAATCGGTGACCGCCTCAAGCCCAATGGGGTCGCGCCACGGGAAGGGTGCCTGCAAGAATAGATACCGGTCATCAAGCGTGAAATGGCCCTTATCGTCGATGTATTTGCTCATGTCGGATAAGAGTGGGACCTGAGCATGTCGATAATGCATTGCAACGTTTCCCGCGTGCGAGCCAGCAGAACATATTGTTTCTGTCGACGCATGTGGAGGACCAGAGAAGAAAGGAGATGGAAAGCTGCTCTACTCGGGCCGATACGAGCGTACGAGAGAGGGGGAAGGGTCTTCGCTAGGGTTTGGCGTAAAAAGGGAAGATCCTCAGCTTTGAGGGTCGTAACGAAACCTCCGGGTTTTTCATCCTGTCCAAGCATTCCGAATCGGCCCGCACGGCCAGCAATCTGCTTGGTTTGAGATAAAGACAAGTGTCTGAAACCCTTTCCGCCATCTACTTGACAACAGCCTCGAATACTATGCGCCGAATTTTCCTGCAAGAGCAATCAACATACAAGGCCAGACGACGAGGAGAAATTGCGCACAAATTGAGACCCAGCCCTATAGCGTCGCTCCCGATTAGTATATCGTACCACTACTGGGGTCATTGAACAAGGCGGCCTGCTCGCTGCGGATTTCAGGAGGCAATCTACCGTATACTACTGCACACTTCATGTTGGTCTTGGCCTCGATCTCTCGTTTCAGTCCAAAAATGGCGTTGCGGCTGAAAGCAACGATGCAGTCACCCGGGCGTACGCGGCTCAAATCGCTTTCGAGACTGTGCTCTTCGACTTGTAAAGGCGTCAGACGCTCATAGCGATTGATGATCAGCTCGTCCCCGGTATTCTTGAGGAGCTGCTGTATCAACGGGACTGCAGTCTCTTCTCCACACAGATGCAGTTCCTTGGCACAAAGTCCGAGTACTGCATTGGTCCAACACCATCCGCGTTCAATGTCCGCAATCATCTGTATTTCGTCGATAATGGCAACGTCATACTGTATATTGAGGGAGAGCATCTCGACGGTGCAACTTTGGATGGTGGCGAAAGTAGAAACAATCTTCTGCTCTTCTCCAGTGACCATGTTGCAGAGACGAGCAAAAGGATGATCCATGCCCGCTGGGATCGTGGCGGCGGCGGCAATTTCTTCCTCGGATGCGCCTAGGGGGCAAGTTGACCGAGATTTACACGTTCCCAGATCTCATGTGCGAGAAGCCGCAATGGACCGGCGTACACGCCGAGCTTGGATGCCACCAAGGCGCGCAAGGCGCGGTATGTCTTGCCGCTGTTTGTCGGCCCGACATGCATAATGACTTTACGCCGCATCTTGCGTGCCGAGGTGTAGTCCTCTTCGGGGTGTAAGCGCGACGCCCCTTCGGAGAGGCGCAGGAATCTAGCAGTTGTTTGTATATCCACGCCGCGGATAGAAGGGTGGGCGGCCAGCCAAAGAAAAAAGATATTGGAAAATGCGACGTCAGTGTCTGTTTCCTCTGTATCTCGGAGCTTCATCAAGCCATATTTTCCATGGCGTCCGGGGAGTCGAATATCCCCTTCTTCGCGTCGCGAGAGAAAGCAGTGAGCAGTTGGTCCGCGTCACGAGACGGTGCACCGAACGCTACGAGACGGTCATGGACTGTTCTGCGGGATGACCATGAAGCGACATTTTGACGGAAAAAAAGAAGGACAGTCGAGGGGGAGCTGGGGTTGGTGGTACATCCCAGGGTTGGATGGCTTGGACGCGCGGTTCAGGCCTTCTGGCTAGATGGGACCTATAGCGGTAGCCGAGGCGGGAGAAACCACGCATAAAATAAAGACAAACACAAAATTCACCATGGCCCGAATCAGCCATGCTCTCTTCGAGTCCGCCTCGGGTTATGCTGTCTTCGAGGCAAAGCTTTCCGACGATATTGGCGCGCGTACCCTCGCCGTCCAGGAGTCACTCACGGACCTCGCAAAATTCGGCAAAATCGTCTCATTGATGAGTTTTTTGCCCTTCAAGAATGCAGCACAAGCCCTGGAGAATGCTAACGATGTTTCCGAAGGTTAGCTCCTTTCTGTTGGTTTAATGCCGTTCCTGCTGCACAAATGTTTTTAGGTATCCTCAACGACCACCTCAAATCGTTGCTGGAATTGACCGTCAGCAAAACCTCCAAAAAATCCCCCGTTCTTCTCGCTATTTCCGATCCCAGCCTGGGAAAGAGCATTAAGGATGCCCTCAACATCAACTGCGAGGTTTCCGAGGAGGCTCAGGAGCTCATTCGGGGTATCCGGTTGCATGCCTCCAAGTTGCTCAAAGGCCTCCAATCCGACGACCTTACCAAAGCCCAACTCGGGCTCGGCCACTCCTACTCGCGTTCCAAATTAAAGTTCAACGTGAACAGAATCGACAACATGATCATACAGGCCATCGCTTTGCTCGACCAGCTCGACAAGGATGTCAACCTGTTTTCCATGCGGATACGCGAATGGTATGGGTACCACTTCCCCGAGCTCGTGCGGTTCGTACCGGACAACCATCAATATGCCCGCGTTGCCCAGTTCATTGGTGACAAGGACACTCTTAGCGAGGAAAAGCTGCCCGATTTGACCACTATCCTCGACGACGATTCTACCCTTGCCCAAAACATTCTTGATGCTGCCCGTGGTTCCATGGGCTCTTCCCTCTCGGATATTGACATGCTCAACATTTCCGCCTTCGCCACTCGTGTTGTCTCAATATCCGATTACCGCAAATCGCTCGTGTCGTATCTGTCGGAAAAAATGAACCTGGTCGCTCCCAGTCTGACTGCTCTCCTCGGAGAGAGGATCAGTGCTCGCTTGATAAGTCATGCTGGCAGTCTAACGAATTTGAGCAAGTACCCTGCCAGTACCGTCCAAATTCTTGGCGCCGAAAAAGCGCTATTCCGTGCATTGAAAACGAAGGGCAATACACCCAAAGTGAGAGTTTTCCGATGTTCAATACTTTTCTGTCTGACACACATCACAGTATGGCTTGATATACCATTCCACGTTCATTGGACGGGCTGGACCCAAACATAAGGGACGGATATCGCGGTTCCTCGCCAACAAGTGTTCAATTGCATCGCGAATAGATTGCTACTCTGGTTCGTTTCTGTTCTTTAGTGCTATGAAGACCACCAACCCTGCCACGCAGACAATCCAACGCCCAAGTTCGGCGAGGCTCTACGGGCACAAGTCGAGGAACGCCTGAATTTCTTCGAGACGGGTGCCCCGCCGTCGAAAAACGCCGACGCGATCCGCAAAGTGCTGGAAGATTTGGCTTTGGAAGAGGACGAGGAGGATGAAGCTGACGTTGACATGCCTCTGCCGGCTATCGTGCCCTCGCCCGCGAAGGAGAAGAAAAAAAAGAGGAAGAGCGATGCCATGGCTGTCGACGGCCAAGAGGAAGACGACGAACCCTCATCAAAGAAGGCCAAGTTGTCGAAGGAGGAGAAGAAGGCGTTGAAAAAGGCGAAAAAAGAGGCGGCGAAAGCTGCAGGCGATGGTGTAAGTACATGTCTTTCTTCCTTGGCCAGTGCTCAACAGTGACTCTCACCCCAGGATGGCAAGAAGAAAAAGAAGAGCAAAAAAGTCGAGTAGACATTACATTATGGTCCTAAATACTCGACAGCTCTCTATTTCCGCTCGCTATGTATAAAGTGTACTCCCAACGCCTACCTAATTGACAAAACACCACTTCTGGTCACACTGTTCTCGCGTCCACCGCTCGATTTTCCCCTTTTCCCTTCCCCACTAGGCAAGTCCCAGATCCTCCAGAACTTCAAGCTTTCATCCCCCGCACCTGTGACTACCATGTCCCCGCCTGGGGAAACCGCACTAAATAAAACGCGCGAGTCGTGCGCATCCCGGATTTCCGCCTGTTGCGATGCGTGTCAGTCGTTGGGCGAGCGAACATGCGTATTTGTTTACTTACTACCCGCTCGAGCCCAGGGTAAGTCCACACTCCGACGGCATTAGTCGGATACCCGTGAGTGCTCAGCAACTCCTTGCGGTGGGGGGCGAAATGCAGGCTGGTGATCTGGGACGGCGTGGTCACCGTATGTAGGCGCGCACCAGTCGTGCTGTTCCACACGTTGATAGTCGCGTCATTCGTGCCGCCGCCGGACGCGAGCAAGTTGTGCTGCCACGGAGACCACGCCAAGGCCTGAGGGTCCGGTGAAGATCCGAGAAGGCAAAATATGACTGGACGCGTACCTTCACGGCCGCCGTGTGGTTTCTCTTCGTCCACTTCGCATGTCCAGTCGCCACTCCGTCGCCTCCCACAGGCGCGTCCCCGACTCTACCGTCCCAGATGTTGACAACATTGTCGTTTCCCCCGCTTGCGATGAGCTCCCCGTCCTTTCTCCACTGCAACCCGCACACTCCACCCGTGTGTCCGAGCATTTCCATGACCTTGTGGCGCGGAACTCTGACGTCGTGATGCCAGACACTGCCGTCTTCACAACCAGAACTCAGGAGATGCTGCCACCATGAGAGCACAGCGACATGGCCTTGGTGTCCGGACATTGTGCGCAGCTTCGTCCCTCGCTCCACATCCCAAAGCTCGACATCGCCGGTACCCAATCCGATGCCCAGAAACGCGCCGTCGGCGGAGAAGCTAACGCTGCCAACGTACGTACCCGCGGGGGCTTCGCCCATCTGCACGACGGCTCCCGTGTCGGCCTTCCATATGTAGGTACTGCCTTCTAGGGCGACAGCAACACAGTTCAAAGAGGACCAGCTCAGTAGGTTGAGGTAGAAGTCGTCCACCAAACCGGGGGCATCGAGCACGCGCTCGGGCTGGGTGGATATCTTGCGCGTCTTATTGGTGGTGGCGCCAGTCGAGGTGGTAATTGCCCCGGGACGGTTGGCGTAAAGCGGGCGGACAAATTCTCGCTGAAGAGCAAGGGTGCTGTCCGATGAAGCGGAGGGTGGCTGGAGGTGGTATCCGAGGATGCGACGATTGAGCGGCACGCCCGTGGCAGCCGCCAGGCGGGCGGTGTGTCCGGGCGAGCCCGAGGGTGGATTGAGAGACATCTGATCGAGGGTGGCAGAAACTTGGAGAGTGGGGTCGCGTGCCGTGATGAAGCGGTCGCGTTCGGCGCGGTTCTGGGTGAATAAGTTTGATTGTTTAACAAAAGAAAAGAGAAAGGAACAGACAATAGCTGGAGTAGAGCGAGAACGCTTCACGTGGGGAGGAGGCACGTAGTCGTGGGTGATGACGTCGATTCTGCTCTCGACGGCGCCCTTGCGGATGACGCCGACACTGGCCTGGCGGTGGAGATCGTCGGAGACGGGGACGGAGGTGGATGTTGCGCGTTTTATGGGGCTGTCAATGGTAACAGCGTTGAAGGCAGTGAGCAGCGAGGGCGTCAAGGGCGTCTTGGCCTCTGACCGAACTCTACGGCGCGATGGTGTGCAGGACATGGTTCAACTTCAACAACGTGATCGCGTAAATAACTTATGTAATCAGATCGCGGCATCTCCCGGCCGCAACTGATCCAGGCATCCCAGCTTCACAAACACATCGCTCCCCCATCCATCTAATGAAATCAGTTCCAGTCCCCCACCAAAGTACTTGCAATAGAGCCGGCTCATCGGCAGCCCGTACCCCAAGCCAGCAATCGTCCCCAGCCCCGTCTGTAGTCCCTTCGAAGTGATCTCACTGAACAGGTTCGTGTCCCCACCCCCGATGTTGGCGAGACCCCCGACATGCTGCGCCGCATATGGTCCGCCACCTCCGTCCGCATCTTCGTCGCTCTTTGCGGTCGTGAATGCGTAGGAGAATATTCGTGCCATGTTGCTGGGCGAAACGCCCCCGCCCTCGTCTCGGATCCGGATCGAAAAGAATTTAAGGTCATCCAAGGTTCCAGCGCTGGGCGGAGACAACGTGATGCGCACGGGCGGCAGCCTTCGTTGGGACTTGTGGTGCTCCACAGTAGCCCGGAATGAGTTTTTGAGGATTTCAGTGAGGATATATTCGAGGTGCACGGGGACATATCTGCATGACTTGTGTAAGTTGTCGCTCGTTGGACAAAGGAGCGCATACGCAAAAGTTGCATCCGGGTGGCCGTCTATTTTGACGGAAGGGCTCGCACCGAGCGTTGCCGAACACAGCTCCGCTACATACGATTCGCACATACGAATCATCTGCGATGGGGAACAATGTATGTCGACCACGCCGACGTTACCGGGCACCTTCTTCTGGGACTCAGCCTCCTCCAATGCGTGCGAGATGGCGATGTGCTGCTCAGCAATTAAGCGGACGGAGATGCGATTGCGGATCGCGCCGTCGAGGAAATTGCTGATCTGCGTCGGGGACATGTACTTTGAACTCTCTAGAAACCTTATCTACCATGTTGTGACCACAAGCAAGGTAATGAAAGAACTGAATACGGACCCTTTTGCCATCGTCGGGATGTCATTGGCGTGCCTTTGAACGAGGTCTTGCAGCTGTTCGGTGAATAGCTTGTTTTCCTCGAGGGTAGTGACAGCAGGATACGTAGCCAGAAGCTGCAGCGACTCCTTGTACGAATTGAGCGTGTTCGCGACATACGGATTGGTGCCGACTATGAACGGTAGCGATTCAAGAGACCGCACGCGTAGCGCGAGCCGGCGCGGGACTGTCCCCCAAGCTCCAGAACTACACAAATTGGTGTGCCGCCAGCCACTCACTTTCCGCCAGCGCATATCCCACAGAACAAACGACAGAATCTCGAGTCACCTTTTTACCATCAGCGGGGAAGTAGGTTGAGGAGAGGTCGTTACAGGACGGCCAAACGCGAGGAGAGTAGCAAGGTCCAGTTTTCGTGGTGGGGACGAGGCATACCTCTGTATGATCTCAGCGAGGTCTGCAGAGGTCGGCTGGGGCGCGCGGCGAGAAGACAGACGAATACCAGACCGAAGCATGAGATCCGAAAGTAGCAAGTATATTGCAGAATTAAAGTACGTGCAAACAACGACAACAAATGGGAATACAAAGCAACCCGGGTATGCGTAAGTACTAGGAGTCTATCTCTCAGCATGATCAAGAACAATAATAAGAAAGCCTTCATTTTCCAGCCGTGGTCTGTGCAAACTGACGTTAGTGTATTGTTCGACAAGCAGATTAAAAGGAATGCTCACAGTGATCCCATTCAACGTCCGACTCGAGTGGTAAGTCGACAGAGACTGGCTTTGGGTCGTCCGGTATGATCGTGAAGACCCCAACGTCGAGGTCTGCGACGAGTTGTTGGGGGTCGTCGGAGCGCCGTTCCCGTAGTTCGGGAGGTTCGTGCAGTCAGAGGCGTTGGAGCACTGATCAGTGACTTTTTCGGAGTTTCCAACACTTGTTTGGTACGACTGCTCCCCAATGCCGACGATGAAAAGGTCGCTTTTGGCGTTATCGACGGGGTAGTCTTGGGGCGCTTCCCCGCCGTCACGAAAGGATGTCGCAGTGCAGCCTGCGGCTTGATACGCCGTTCTGGATCCCAAACTAGACATTTCGCAATAAAGTCGACGAATTCTTCGTCGTTGCATCTCAAAACCTGAGCAAGCGTCTTGGTACCGGGTCTCCTCCGCCGACCTTTAGAGTTGACGACTGCACGCGGTGCTCCATTAGGATCTAAACACGGTCAATGTCGCTCGTACAGTCAACGCGATGGAGACACACCAAAGAAGAGTTTCTTCCTCGAAGAACGGTTAACGAACTCCTTGTCCGGAATACCAAGCACCTCCATGATGCAAGAGAGCTGTTCTTGTTCATTCTCGCCGGGAAATATGGGGAAACCCGTGTAAAGCTCGGCCAATATGCAACCAAGACTCCACATGTCGATGGCCATGTGGTAATTCATGCCCAATATGACTTCAGGGGAACGATAGAAACGACTCTGGATATAAGTATATACTGAAAATACCGGTTAACATGCAAAATAAGATAAGACCCATGGAAGACGAACTTTTCTCGTGCTCAAGACAGCTGCTGCCAAAATCGATGACTTTGATCGCACTCTTGGCAGGATGGCGTAGCAGCACATTCTAAGAAGATTGGGTTAGAATGAGAAACACGGAGAGGGTCCAGGCTGACCTCCGGCTTGAGATCGCAGTGAACGATACGATGGTGCCGCATGAGGGAGAGGGACATAAGCATCTGACTAGTGAAGCGCCGGATCAAGGCAGTGGTAAAACCAACGAAGCCATTCGCTTTGATGAGCTCATAAAGGTTGATGCTGAGGAGTTCCATCGCAATGCACAAGTGATTTCTGAAGTAAAAGTGTTCAGTCATCTTGATTACGTGATGCTTCTCCTCATCATTTCCGCAGATTGTCGAGAATCTTGATTTCCACCAGTGCTTGGTGGTGGAACCGCTTCTTGTTCCGGATAATCTTGATCGCAACAGATTCTCCCGAGCAGTGGTCCCGACAATGCAAAACCTGCCCGAAAGATCCTTTCCCCAGCGTGTCCATAACTTGGTACCGATATGCGAGGTGGTCGTGATTCACAATCAGATAGTCCCCGCGGTCGTCGTCATATCCGTGATTATTCGTCGAATTGTCCAGAACCGCAGGCTTCTTCTTGCTTTTAGCACCGATATAATATACATCCGGGTAATCCAGGATTTCTTTGCGCTCATACTCAGAGAGGGATTGGCTCTGCGAACTCTTCAAGATTGCTAGGGAACTCGATCATCAGGAAAAGGTAAGAAAACGAGACATTGGAACTAACCCGCGGGAGAAGAAGGAGTGCCTGGGGGCAGCGGTTCAGGGAATGACAGAAGTTCATCCAATTCCTCTTGCGTGGCACCAGCCGCCATTTTCTTCGCTTGTTGCCTGCGTATATAGTGCATCATTTCCTCGTCACCCAGGATCTCTTCCTCATCCACCAAGTCCGAAGCAGGGGAAGGAGTGGACAACGATTGGCGACTCGACGACGGCGAGTTAGTAGCTTGGTGAATGCTTTGCGTCGACGTCGAGTTGGAGATACGTGTCGACGAGAGCCCTATCTTCGGGCTGAGCAGCTTCAGGCCCCTCGATGGAGATAGCGCAGAGAATCGATGGGATGTTGTTGCCTCGGCGATCGGGGCAGCAGATGCAGAAGCTACCGAACTCGTAGATGATTTACGCAGTCCGGTAAACGAGATAGATTCACGATTCGTTTTGCGAGTCAGGACGCTTGAGGAGGACGACGCCGCGGCGCCGCTCGATTGGCGGGGAACTCGTGACGTTGATAGCGTTGCAGGAGACCCACGGGATAACGCGTTCAGCCCCACCGTCTTCGCCGGAGTCTCATCTCCTGTTTCCATCACACCAAATTCGTTTGCCGATACGCCGCCAGTGGGTGATGGATTGGCCGAAGACGACAGCCCACTCGCTGTCACGCTGACGCGCCGACTGCCCAAAGTGGGCTTTTGCAAAGGTGAGCCAACCGTGGACGTCCGACTGGATATGCGAGGAATCTTGGTCGGTGTTTCTTTGGGAAGACCCGAAGCCGGGTTGCTGAGAGAATATGGAGGGGGCTCTTTCGCCTCCTTCGTTGACGCCTGAACACCATTTGGTTGCCACAGAAGGAGAGCCAGCGATTGTAGGTAGGAGGTTGCGGGAGCGGAGAGAACTATCAGACTGCTTTTGCATTGAGCTGACTGTTTGTGATGTCAATCTCGAAGCCGAAGCCGTCCTGGTGCTGCTAATGCTGGGGGTAGAGGAGGGCGTTGACGAAGCAGAAGAAGTGGATTTGAGTCGCGCAACACGCTGAGCGGTCGCTGGCTCTATGGCAGCCATCTGTATAGGCGGAAGATGAACGGGCGACTTTGTTTTGCGGCTTGGAGGCTCCGTAGACGACAGTGTCTGCAGCACCAATGAGTTGATCGAGAAAGAGAAATAGGGCACGAATGAATACAATAACCTTTCCGCGCTTTCTTCCCATCAGCACAGAAATCCTGCTTT
>QVIE01002757.1:0-17230 GCA_013387415.1 Panellus pusillus
CCGCTTGTGGTCGCGTAGCGACTGCAGGGTTTTCGCCGCGAGTTTGACCAGCTGAAGCGCATCGAATGCTTCTCCTTCTCTCAACGCGGCCTCCATTTCGGCCAGAGACTCGAGATCGTATCGAGTTCTCTCTTCCGGTAAGAAGTCGGAGGGAAGTCCCAGGAACTCGTTCTCTACGACCGACCCACGGAGGTTGCGAAGATGATCCTCCACATGTGGCATCAGAGTGCGCTGCATGCCACGCCACTTGGCGATCGCCGACTCTAGGCTCGTGCTCTTCTTGCTTATGTCGTTTTCCAATGCTACAAGGTGATGCTCTTCGAGCTCCAAAACCAGCGATCGCAGCGCGGCCCTGCAATGAGAATCAGCAGATGCGAGTGCACCCAGCATCCCACTCACTGTTTTTCTTTGAGACGAAGACCCTCGCCCAAGAACGCAGCAGCATCCCGGCGCTGTGCTTTCTGATTCTCGAGCTCGGTCTCGCCTGCTAGCATGCTCTCATAGACCGCTTTCTGGGACGGGACTGTCGTGGCATTAGCTCAGATGGTCACAAACGTCGCAAAATGCTTACCCTTGGGGCTCTCACGCCTGTAGACACTCTTCACATACTTCTTGTCAGTCACGTTCGGCTTCTTCGACATGTCGAGCCAGCCCTCCTTCAATACTCGAACAGCGTAGGTACGACACAGACCGACGAAATAGTCGAAGTGTCGGTTGTATAAGAGCTCGGCCTTTTTCAAGTCTGCGAGTATGAGAGAGACTACAATAAGTCGTCAGGATGGGGTCCGCGAGGGCTTAGAAAAACACTCACAAGACTTGGCCATCTTCTTGTAGTTCCAATCATTGTGGTGATTGATGATGGTATCGTGACGGTGCCCCGCGCTCATCCTCGTCACTTGAGGTCCCAATTGATTCAGCTCCGGCCAGTACACCTCGGCGGTCTCTCCGTGGAAATGTCCAACGGCTTCCATGTACGCCGCAGAGAACTTGTACATGCAGTTCTCCTGATGACCTTGAACATGCAGCGCCGGAACTGCCCACCGCATCCCACGGACGAAGTTCGCGCAATCGGGGAAGAACTGCTCGAATCGTTTGACCACATGCACGTGGTATTGGCACGCGCTGTCATACGAGCCGACAAGGTCAATGCCGTCGGGCACGAACCGGAAGGTCACGCTGCCCCTGTGCCCCACGGCACGATATCGACGGATCGCCGTTGCAAGCGCGAGATCGACGTTGGCCCAACTAAGCTGCAATCAGCATCGCATCGTGCTTTCAGACGGACCAACTCACCGTTCGGCAACTTGCAGATCTACCGATGCCTTGATGAAAACGTGACTGCACTGGATGTTGACGATTCCAGTAATCTCCATGTTCTTGAACTTTTTCTTGTCTTGATTATTCACCACCTTGAGATAACTGCACGTTGATTTCTGGGAACTGTTCAGCCGGGCGGAGGCAGGCCGAACAAAGGCGTACTTCAGATGGCACGGGCATTTGCGCCACGGCCGCCAGATGCTCCTCGAGAACTTCTTTGGAGGGAAAGTGGGCGGCCCCGCCATACAACGACGTATCCGTTGGATCCGAGTTGTTCGCTGTTTTGGTGCAGTGGTAATTGCCGTCTATGGTGTCTCGCTGCTGATTGAGATGGCTTTGATGCGCATCAGACAGTATCCTGTAGACTCGAATCGAAGAAAACTTACCGGAGATGCGGCGGCAGGTCTTGCAGTTTCGGGTCTGTGTTAAACCCTGCTTCGGGACATCTTGGGCAGTATACCAGCATGCTGCCAGGCGGCCGCTGGGGAAAAAGGCTACCCAACCCGTGCATGTGGCCCAGGCGCTTGAGCGTCTTGAGATATGACCAGATACGACTGCATCGCATGAAGTTCTCGTAAAGATCCTGAGAGCGAAGGTCAGCCTCTGCCCGAAAAGTGCATCGAGAGCAGCTCACCGGAACCTCATGGGTGAAGGCGTTATCGCTCAAGCGACGCAGGGCGCCACAGTAGTCATAAGCCGCGACCTTCGACTCCAGATGGAGCAGTTGAAATTGGCGCAAGGCGTTGAACGTGATAGCACTTTGGGGACTGTCGAAGGTACACGGCAAAAGTCGGGCTTCCAAAAGTTGGTCGAAGTGGTGTTTGTATTTCCCCGGATGGGAGCAAAATTGAATCCTTAGCGATTGGACACCATTCTCCGCGAACACCTCGAAAAGATATGTCTCCGAGTTCGCCCCGCAAGCTTCGCCATGGTGGCCAAGGCGAAGGTGATGCCCGAGCGATGAGAGAGTATGACGAACAAAATGACCCGCCCCTCGTCCCACTTTCTCGCCCAATGGAACGGATGATGGGTGTGTAACTTGAAGAAGCAGTCCTCGCAGGACGCCTCGTATTGCAGGCAGTCATGACACTGCATATTGCGCTTGCTGCCCGACTGACAAGCACAGGGCGTCCCAATCAGAGGATCGGCTTCCTCCGCTGCCAACACCTCCAGAGCCATCTCCGTCTCTCGCGCCCTGAACTGCCCCATCAGCTTGGCCGTCTGGAGATACGGTCAGCTATAGATTCTGAAATGAAAGGCGATGCCCACTCACTTCCGTCTGTCTCTTCTGCTCTTTAGTAACACGGGCGGCTCGCTTGGATGCCTTGGATTCGGCCAACTTTGCTTTCTTGAGAACGACCGACTCGGAGCTGAAGTCCGGCACGATGGTTTCCGTCGTGGTCGGAAGGCCATGCTCATCATAGCGGGTTTCTGTTTCTCGTCTGGTTCCTTGCGCCGCTACGCGTTCGATATTGAGTCCTGAAAGGGCAGATGTGGCATCGAGGTCGGCTGCAGACCGCTTCTTGCTTCCTTTGGACCTGCCCTTCGACAGAATCTGCCACGGCTGCATGGAACGTTGAGGGATAAAAAGTCGAAGGATGAGGTGGTATGAGGCAGGAACCGGGGGGGGCGAGGGCAAGGATCAAAGCATCTGATGTCTAGAAAACAATAAGATACTCGCGATCCCGTGGAATAAAAAGGAGTGGCATACGCGAAAGTGCAGAAAGTGGAAGGAAAAGATGGACGAATATGTCCGCGCGCGAGAAAACCACCCGCGGACGCCGTCCGCTCCCCGCGTACACGCGTAAGGTAGCCGACTCTGGTATGTGTGAAAGACCGACATGAAGTCAGCCAGCGGGAACGACATGAAGTCGTTCCATACAGAGGGCGGTGAGTCGAGGCCTCCTACTCGAACAGTCAATAGGCCACATGGAAACGAGAGTGAGTGGCATACCTGGTGGGGTCCGACGTGGCATGCCACCGAGTCGAACCTGGCTTCGCGCCGCTCGGAGGATACCCCAAAGGGGTCTTCGTGTTCGTCGCCGTGCTCGTCGACGTTGACGTCGTCGTCGAGCTCCAAGTAAGGACAGTGAGGCGGGCGTGCTCTGCGGTGATGAAGACTTAGAAGAGTCCGAAGTTGACGGGATCACGGATCGGGATCACGTGGTAAACCAACTGGTGCAAACACATCTTTCCCTCCAACACCGTACACGACTTCCAACACGACTTCATGTCGCGTGCACACGGAGCGACTTCACGTCGCTTCACTCTCAGCATCAAATAGACGAAAGAAAAAGTGATTTTTTTGCTCTTCAATGCACCATAATAATAATAACTCGCAAACAAGGACTGACTACACAATTATTCGCGTTTCGATGAGGCAGCCACTTCACTCCTGTCCACGGCAACCATGGCGAGGTTCGTAGTTGTATCTAGCTGAAGATGAGCCTTATTTTTGAGCTCGAAGAGAAGGTATCAAACTACCGTCGCAGAACGAGCGCTCCTTCCGACGCAAGACGTACCGAAGCGCGCTGACATATGCATTCTGGGCCAAACGACAAACTGCAAAGCCTGCACGAGATCCCGAGATTGCGCTGCGCCCGAGGTCCGGCCAATAGATCTCGCAGGATTCACCTGTGGGATGGTCTTGGTAGTAACGGGCGACCTCAGCGAGCTGGAAACGACACGTTCGCATGTGCGCAAATGCGTTAATGGGCGGGTTCAATGGGATCAGATATCTGCAATCCCTTTCCAGTCAGCTGCCGTTTCTCGCAGCGGAAGTACACACACCCGAGATTATTCTGGCCATCATTGGGCCTACGTATGCGCCAGTCGACCATTAGAATTGCTGTACGCAAAGAATTCGAAGTACACACCGCACAGTCGCCTGCCCCATTTCTTCCGTCGGATGGTTGGAGGTGCAGGGAAGGAGAAAACCAACCCTCATTAAATATCTGCTTCAGCGCGATCTGACAATAGCAAGACAATAAATATGATCGCCCTTACCAACCACAAGACCGAAACAAAATCACGATTCTAAACCGATCGCTTAACTTACAATAAATGATATCACGCCCAGACTTACCTACTACCGCCAATGACGCCGCTCGAAATCGTTCTCAGAGACCTCGTCGCCGCTTACAAGGCTGCTTTCCCCAATGGCCATCCCAATGTCGATCCGAATTCCGAGCTCAGTGAGTGTCGATGTCCCAGGTCATTTCCAACGCTGACGAGCGTTGTTCCAAGCCCAGGAGCAGAAACGACTCATTGAAGAGCCTTTCCGTGCTTTGAGAGCCTTTTACGCACCTGGCGGCTCCACTGGTACGATCATTCGCATCTCTGCCGCTCACCGTTCTCTCATCCTGACGAGCAGAGCTATCCGCCTCCGTTGGTCCCCTTGTCCTTCAGTCGTATCTCAAGCCAGCTTTGGCGTCATGTACCAGACCTCTCGAGGAGGGCGAGAAGGTTTTAGTTCCTGATTCAGACGAGGCAGTTCCGAGCTCGGATGACAGAGAATATTGGTGATAACATAGTAGCGTAGTCAAATTTGAGATGCACTGTACAAGATGAATGGGATTAACGTCTGCTCAAGGCGTGTTACAATTGAAAACGTTTGGATTCTGAGAGATATACAGCTTTGCTACTAATCGGAAGACACATATATGTATCCGTCAGTCGCCTTCTGCTTCCCCATCCGCCTCTTCGACATACTGTTACGAATCGGCCCATAGTAAACAACCTCCACCGAAGATTCACGACGCTTCGATGAACCGGCAGCCGCAGGCTGAGCGACGTTCTCGGTGAGGCACCCCGATGGACCGGCCACCGCAGGAGGAGCCGCAGGCTGAGCAGTTTCTTCCGTGCGGCTCCCCGATGGATTGGCGTCCTCGCGACGAGTAGTAGACTCAGTGGCCTTCCCGGCTCCGATCTTGAGCTTCTTCGACGCGGTAGGCGGCTCAGGATCGTCCAGTTTCCGTTTCTTGATCGCCCCGGCGGCGGTGTAGTGATAATCGCCTTCGCTTGACCATTCGCTCAGATCGTCTGATGGAGGCAGCGGAGATGAAGCGTCCCGATGAACGTCACCCGCGTACCCTGGCGTGCAAGTCAGCCTCATAAATCAAGCCAAGAGAGAGAACAGATACCTCGCTGCTCCTGTCGTTTAGCGGAGGCTGCCGCTCTCAACTCCCACTTCGAGATGTCCGGACATTGGATCTTCGTCAGCGCCTTGTATCGGAAAATGATAATCCTCCCATGTTTGCTGAAGTCAATGGACGGCCGAATCTGTTCGTACCCCGCGGCCTCGGCAGAATAGACGTCAAAGTCCCGCCAAGATCTGACAATGGGAGAAGGACACTTGAAGAGGTGGAGCGGCAGCGACCTGGAGTTCGGAGCCCGCCACTTGAAATGACTGGCCGGTGCATCCGCCTTATCGTACACGACGGCACGGAGGAAATGCTCTGTAGACCGGTCAGCGGAGGAATCACAGTACGAAGGATACTCACTTCCGTCTTCCGGTATATACGGTTTGGGATAGTCTGCGCGAAGAAGACGTAGATTTGGAACTCCTGTAAGGGAGATGAGAAACGAGAAAGCGAAAAGATACCACGCGCACCCTGTTCGTCGAACGACTCCTCCGGGTCCTCGACAATATTCCTGAGCAGACCGTTGATATCGGTGCGCTCCAGGCTATCCTTGGCGCGCTTGAGTTTTCCATCTACGACTGCATTGAGTGGCTCTGAAGTATGTGATGAAGGAAAAGACTCACCGAGGACAAGCTCTACGGCCTGCGGAAGTCGAGGCCACGTCCGAGAGGCAAGCTTGGTCGCAACCTGTTCCATCTGGAGGGTAAGGCCAGCCAACATGTTCGCTTCTTTATAGATTTGCTTGAACGCTTTCATGTCGTTCTCTGGGAATCGATGCCGCGGCGAGTTCCCGATGATATCAAGCAGCAATTGCTCGGTGGGAGAGATGGCTGGTTCTGGATTCATGGCGTATGAAGGTAGGGAGAACGACACGGAGGTCCATTTTATATGCAGCGAGGCCCAAAGCGCAGGGGACCGTGTCACATCGTGCCGGGGCCACGCGCTTGGACCTCCGTGACCGAGAATGGGTGAGCAGGATCGACTTGAAGTCAATCCAAGGCCGACCTGTAGTCGGCGCGAGACGGAAGTAGAGGGAAGTGAAGGACTTGGACGTATGACGACCGAGTTGGGCATACGAGTTCACGGTCACGGGGCAGCACAAACAAATAACAATCAAAACTGAGATTCGGGAAAGTCTCGATACATTGAAGAAGTACAGGTTACGATGACAATAAGATCTACCCAATTGACGCAAGTGAATGCGCATTCAACAAGAAAGAAGAAGCAAAAACAGCCACACAATTGTCCTACTACTGCGATCCCCGTCTTGCTCGCTTGGCCCTCGAACTAGGGCCTGCGTCGTTTCGGACGCGCTTGAGAAAGCGTGTCTCGACAATTTCGACCTCGGAATCGGATTCCCATGCAAGGTCGATAACATCGTCTTCTAGAACAGACTTGAATTATATGTAGATGAGATCGACTGTCGACGTACCGGTCTTCACTTCGACGGAACTGCGATTCTTATCCGTTGCAGACTTCAGAGCTGCAGCTGAGGCTTCAGCCCGATCCTTCCATCCCTTGATGTTGGGGCACAAGGCTTCGGCGAATGAAGCGGCCTTGTACACGATCACATCGCCTACGTGCTCGGCGTTCAACGGGGCGAGCGTCTCAGACGCGGGTTTGAAAGCTTGTGAATACACGGAGTAGCGTTGAAACTTGATGGGTCCAGAGTCACCCGTCTCAGTGGCGATCTGCAGACGCCGGGCGACTCTGAAATCCGCTAAACAGAAACGGCCGGGATAGCGGAGGAAGACCGTGACTGTCTGCGGGTCGTGGTTGGCTTTGTGATAGAAAACGAGAGTAATGGTACGGCCTGAACAAAACGTTAGCTTAGGAATCGGCAGCGTCCACTAACGCACTTGGATTATCCTCGGGAATTACGCATACCAACTGACTGAACTTGTCCATCTCGTCAATAACTTTGGGCTCCTCTAAGAATTATGACTCGCGTCAAAAAAGAAAAAGAAAAATGACGGGAATAAGCAAACTCGCCATCGACGACATCCTTGCGGCCGCGCGCTGAGGTGCTCCCGCCAGCGGAACGTGCGGCGCCCCGGGAAACGGAACCACGTTTGGGGCGCACAGGCGCAGAAACGGTGGCACGCTCGCCTGTCGCCGGAAGAGACTTGAGATCTGAGGCCCGCACTTCATTAACGGGAGGTGCCTCAAACAAAGGATTGATGCTCTTACCATCCTTGAGCATTTGTTTCACAATCTGGAGATGACGAGAGCGAAACTCCTCGCCAAGGGTGCGGGCAAGGGTGATTTGCTCTGTGAAGAAAGACTCGTTAGCGCTTGAATAAAAAATCAGAGGTGTATCACCTTGTTGGTCGATGCCTTCTACCAGCCGAGGAATTGCCTCCAGCTGCGCCTTGAGTTCGTCGCGGAAATCTTCGGGGAGATCGCGTTCCACCGTCTTCAAATCCAACTGGCAAGTCGGGCCTTGGTTGTTACCGCACTGTTCAATGCTCGTCGGTCCAAAGAAGAGAGAAACGCGAGATTGATTACCTTCACAGAGAAATTCCCCAGTCGATGGGGTTCCTTTCCCAAGTGGTCCATGAAAATTTGGATGTGATGCGCTCTGCGAGGAGTCAGGCTGCACCGCCCGAACTGAGCAGGATACCCGAGGGCAGCCTTGAGAAATATAGGGCGAGGATTGGAGGGTTTCGCGGGCATTGAAAAGTGGTAGCTAGGCAAAAAGAGATGGGTCCCTTCTACTTATGGCGGTACGGATACGGAGCGCTTTGGCCTTATGTGATTTTGGACGGACCAGTTTCCCCGATCGCTGTGCTTGGAAGATCGGCCCGTCCGCGTATCCGCGACTTGTAGTCGCGAGTTCACGCGTAGACGACATGAAGTCGTCCATGAGAGTCGAGGAGGTAAGTTGCGGTCATGACACAACAAGACAACACACTGTTACTGCTTCCTCCGCGTCCATGATCGACGACTACAAGTCGTCGTACTGGAGTTTGTGCGACTACATGTCGCCGAACAATCAATCCCGTTTCGGGCCTGCAACAATGACCCCTGCTTGGAATGTGGAACAATAGGGTCTCGGGTAGGGGAAAGGTCCAAGCTCGCTTCCTCAAAATGATCACTTAAATCCCATCACTGCGTGTGCCACTCGATTTCTCTCTGGCCAGAACTACACTATCCCGAATGCGTTCTGATACTCCTCCGCCTCTCCCCAAGCCAACACGCTTACTCGGCAAATGCCTAGCAGCGAAGCCCCCCCTCTTGCCCGATGGCATCCCATTTGCTTCCATCCAGAACCGGTCGGGTCCTTTAGTCCGCGTGTTCGTATGGTTTAAAGTAAGTATTCCATGTCCAAGCCAATAGTTTGAACTGACCACCGCCCAGAATTCAACACCACCGACGCAGCTCTATCTGCCCAGGGACGAGGCAACCGAGCGCTTGAATCTTTTCACACACAAGGAAGAACTCGAACGAGCGTGGCTCCATCCCGAAATGCGTGACCTTCAGAGGTACCACCGTAAGGACGATGTTTGGCAGGACATGGGCTGGGACGTTGATCTACAAGTTGCGAGGGGGAAATCTGTTCTTTTGCGTCGTAAGGCGGTCACGGAGATCAAGAACTTCAATCTCTATAACATGTCTGCGTGAATAGTCTGTCGGAAATTTGTCCTTTTGTAATGGTATATAGACGAATGTACACCGTTCCGCAACAATTATGACCTTCAACCTGATTTTTGTGACCTTATATACATAGGCGAAGCCTTGACTTAGAGTCTAGATCGGCATCGTTTTCTTCACGTGACTCCTGATCTTCCCCTTCCGCCCGTCTCCTACCTACCCAGCCAGTTTCATCGCCGCAAATCGCGACAATCCACCGCTCTCCCCAATCGGCTCCGATCCGAACCCCATTCCTCGGACTACCAGCGTTGACTTCAGGTCTCCGCTGCGCACTGAACTGACTCCAAGTCGGTTCGTCTCGAACTACAACGCCATCTCGAATCCTTCATCGGCAGACATTATGGACATCAATCTCCTCCCAGACGTAATGGACATTAATCTCCTCCGCAACAAGAACGAAAACGGTGCGTGCGTTCGCTTGCCATTCATCTTCCGCTCGACTCATTGCGCTGTAGTCCCCTCGGGCCTTTTGACGGGCGCGTCGGAACTACCGTCAGAGTCCGAGGGGAAACCTATTTCATAACCACGAACGCGGCATACATCCCAGAGCTGCCCGAGATCTCTAAAGACCACGCCGTATACTATCGCCCCGACGCGCGTTTTGGCCCGACGATCCAACCCTCTGGCCCCAGCAGCACAGCGCTCACTACTGTCATTTGGCCGCGATGCCTAGGCGTGAAAAACGCTTAGATCTCGAAGTAATGTGGTACACCCCCACGAAGGACGATTTTGACTGCGCCATGTCATCGGCCATAACCAGAGGCATCGGGCGGCTCAAGTACTTGCAGTTCACCAGAATCTCTGCCCATATCCCCCTCTTGAAAGCCAAGGGCGATAAATACATCGGGACTCTCCCGCCGAAACAAGGTCCCCATCCTCTTTACGTCCAACTTCTCAGGTGTCTCGAGTATGGGATCAGCCGGCTTAAAAACCTGCCCATGTCGTTCGACAAGATGCTTTTCACGGTCACCTGCGTCCAGCGGCACTATCTGGAGTTGACCGCTTTTCTGGACTACATGCTGCGCTACAAGCCCCGAATGGATCTTTTACAAACAGCCAAGGGCGATACCGTCACGACCAAGTGCGTTGGAGCGTTCACTGCCAACCCTCAAGTCGCCCAGGAGCTGTTTAATGCAAGGCTGCCCTTCTGGCTGGTCCGTCCGCTGCACTTCTTCGCGACCGAGAACATCTTGGAAGTGGTGTCCTTGACGCCGCGCCCTGATTGGCTCATGGCGGGGGTAACGGAAGGTCCGATGCTGGGGAGAAACCGATATACACAGGAAACAGCACGAACGAGAAAATCCGCGCGATGCACGCCATGATGCAATCCACTTCCTTCTACCGCGATCTGTTTGACGGCCCGGCGGTATCCTCTTCGTCCACGCCCTCCAATCCCTCTGCGTCGGATATCGGCCTTTCTTCGTCGAACGACGCCCGCGCAGCATCTCCATCGCCCTCCGCCTCGACCACCAGTCGCAAACGTACGCTAGTCATGTCCCTGGGTACAAAGGTCATTGCTGACATGTTTTCTAGATGGTAGCAGCGCAGCACCTCAATCAGGTGCCGTTCGATCGTCGCATCCGTCGCGCCGTTCCGCACCCTGTACGCCCTTGATACTCACACACGCAGAGCATCACTGAGTTTTCTTGCAGACGAGCAGCAACCGGCCAGCGATAAGAAGATGTCGGGCAAGAAGAGTAAGAGCGGGCCGAAGGGTCCAAAGAAGGTGGATCGCGACCCTTTTGCCCCTTGGTGGCGGAGGAGATGCCCGAATACATATCCGTGTGGAGCGAGGCTCTGTGTGCCGTCGACAGAACCGTGCCCTCGCGTTCGACAAACCCGGCCGACAGGTACTATGTCCTCCCGAGCCCGCCCTCTTCGCTTCGTCGGCGGATCCTGAACGTCGACGCAAGTTCTTGCATCACTGGTGCTTACTTCGCGATGTGGTATTCTTGCTGCTGGATGAGTTGCAATGGAAGCCGCTGTCGAGTCAGGAATGGCGCGATATCTTGGAGGGCTTGCTCGAGGCCCGCGGACATGTCAAGTCACGCACCGGCAAACGTAGTAAGGCTCTTGCGGACGTCATCCGCCCTCTTGTCGATGCCGGGTACATCAAGAATCTGGAATCGTTCCCGGTTCCCTTGCCTCAAATCCCGGCATATTCCCTGAACGACTTCCGGCGCGAGATCTGGCAGGTTGCCGAGACGAATTTTCGCTACGAGCTGGTCACTCTGGACCTACACGCGTCTGGGCAGGACGGGGACGATCGCGTTGAAGAGGGCTGTCGGTGTTTCCCGGGAGGGCAGTTGGAGCACGTCCCTCTGGAGGCGGCGACCCTCGGATTTGCATCAGCCGACATCGCAGAACGCTCGCGGTATTTTATAAGGCTCGGCAAACTCATGCTCGATTGGAAGACGCACACCGAACGTCCAGCGTTTCTTTGTCGAGCCCAACTTGAGAAGCGGTGGGAGGACTTTACTGCGGCAGAGCGGCAGCAGCTGGAGGTATCGGTGACCCGTTTCTACACGCAGGTCTTCTACGAACTCTTCGGTCGTGCTGCTGTCCTCCCAATGCGCTTGTCTTGATGCTATGTACTACATATATCTACCTATAACCAAGCTGTAATCATACTACTCAACTATGTACTGTACTCGCGGCTACAGCTTGTATATAAATGTAGCCAATATTGACGATGATTTTTCGCGAGTGTGAGCATCCGTATTTGGCAATCGTGTATTAGGTAATCGTGACTGCCCGTTACTTCTTGCCACCACACTCGTCTTTAGTCGTCCGCCCGCCCCCCGCCCCCCGCAACCGCTCAGATGGCCATTACTAGCCCGACTTCAAGTCGGGCGCGAAGCTTGACTTACAAGTCGGGCGACCCGACTGTGTCTCATGATCGACCGCCGTCAAAGCGCCGCTACCTTGGTCCTTCCTTCATTGTCGTTCGCGACCGCGCTTGGACTTCTCATGGATTGGCCCATTTAAATTTGCCACTCGCTCTCTCTTTCAACTCTTTCTATCATCATCCTCGCACTTTTCCTCGCTCTCGAGTACCGTCGCTCCACACAATGCCGCCCGCCGTCTTCACGCCCGAGCAATTAGCTATCCTCGCGCCGTACTTCGCTGATTTCAGGTCCGAAAAGCGGAACAGCGCGTGGAAGAAAGCAGTGGCAGACGATGTGCTGAAGAAATCCGAGTTCGCTGAACTGTGGAACAAACCGGGCGCGGACCCGAAACTCTATTCACAGTGGCACGACCGAATCGTGGAGAAGTTCAAGACCGAGCAGCGGGTGAAGAACGCCAGGGAAGCCAGGGCTGCTGCCCCATCCAAGGCCTTGGATCCCGCCTTCGTCGTCTCCGGCGACGACTTTTTCCGTCGAGCGCGCGTGACGGGCCGTAGACTTTTCGAAGCGATGGAGAAGCCCAAAGTCATGGTCGAGGCGACCAGGCTTGCGAACAAAGACAACAAGCAGGTCGGAGAACGTTACCAGTCCGCCTTGAAGAATCTGTGGGACGATTTGTCCGACGAGGAGCGCCAGGATTGGGACGGCCGTGCCAAGGATCTGAAGGAGGACGTGGCCACCAACCAAAACGTCATGCTCGGCAGTTTGCCGCATAACTTGAAGGACTTCGTGAGATCGGGGCAGTACGGCGACATCTCATTGACGTTACTTTTCTCTGTGCGGAGACCAAACGGAGAGTTGGCACGCGGCCAGTAAGCACACTTCGGATGGCTTATTCTGATCGAACGCTGACCTCGTTTACAGTTTCACTGCCAATAGCGACAAAGATGGCCCATTATTCGACGCCCCGGGCCGGACGTGGGACGGGGTGTGGGAGGCGTTCAGAGAATACAGTGAAACTGCGCATCCGAGTAAGTGTCTAACCAGCGGCGAAGTTGGGCAGTGCTGACATTTGGGTATAGATCGTCGAAGGGCGATCGTCATTCCCAGAAACGCGGAGGGCTCACCTGTGTTTCCTGAGGTGGATCTCAATGCTTCTGCTCCCAGCGCAGTCAAGCCCATCATCCTTGAGTACCTGTCTACTCTCTTTCGTACGTTTGGATCAGCTCTCGTGCGAACCCATCTAAGCTATATACAGTTCATTGTCGTCCTTCCGACGCGCCTTTCACGCCGGAGAAGGCTGACCTTTTCTATGACCGCGCGCGGTTCCAACCTCCCGCCCCTTTCAGTTCGTTGGCATCGTTGGACGTCATGGGAACGATGGCCCTCGCGCAGTTCCTCCAGTCCGACGTTCCATTCGTCTTCGAATCTATTGCCTGTGGCAACCAGGGGAACGGGGCTGACGACCGTCAGGACGGCGGCGATAGACTTTGCCAGGAAGGAGGAGACGGTGGCGGGGAGGGCGAACAGGAGAAGGAGTCGGATGCGGCGAAGGCGAAGGAGGCGGACGCGGCGAGGGAGAAGGAGGCGGACGCGGCGAGGGAGAAGGAGACGGAGGCGGCGCAGGCGAAGGAGGCGGACGCGGCGAAGGCGAAGGAGGCGGACGCGGCGAAGGCGAAGGCGGCGGACGCGGCGAAGGCGAAGGCGGCGGACGCGGCGAAGGCGAAAGAGACGGACAAGGAGAAAGAAAGGGAGAGGGTGAAGCGGAAGGAAGGCGCCGGGAAGAAATCGCCCAAGAAGTCCAAGGTACGCCGGTCTTGTTGGGTTGTGGAAGTATGCTGATGATACGACGCAGAAGAAGACTGGCGGGCGGGGCGAGGAGGATCCAGTGCGGGCGGAGGACGGCGACGAAGACGGAGAGGTCGTCGACAAGGAGAAGTCGAGCAAGAAGGTCAAGGTACGTGGGTTTTATTGGCGGGGGCTGGTGCTGATATCGCGACGCAGGGTAAGCCCGCGAAAGGCAAGGCGAAAGCAACGAACAACAAGCATCCGGAGCAGCCCAAGCCCGTTGCCGGCAATAAACGAGGAAGGGAAGCAACAGATGAGGTAGGTGGCTTTGGCGACATCCTCGGTGCGGCGCTAATCAACGACTTTCAGGGTGAAGGCAACGCGGCGAAGAAGGCTCGTGGGAC
The DNA here is from genome assembly GCA_013387415.1 of Panellus pusillus. NCBI lineage: Eukaryota > Fungi > Basidiomycota > Agaricomycetes > Agaricales > Mycenaceae > Panellus > Panellus pusillus. The sequence goes on from QVIE01002757.1 coordinate 14,152, forward strand.
ACCCGCAGTGATACCGACGGCAGCGTCGAAGCGCTCGCCGCGTGCTAGGAAGCCCAGGGTACGCTGATGAGTCTGCGCGAAACCTATAGAAGAACTATTCACAATGATTCCGTTCAGAAAGTCGATCGGAACAGTATAAAACTGTACTGATTTAACTCTCCACACGAGCTCGTAGCGAGTGATTCCCTCAGTAGATGCCGCCGAGTATAAGTCCCTAGTACAGGGCCTCGAAGAGGTTGTAGGGAAGGCTATTATCTCAGAAGAGCGTTCAAAAGAGTAGTGTTGCGAATAATACCCTTGGAATGACCAAGTAATACGATTCTAAAGCTTTTGTATTCGATTTAGAGCTTCTCAGCTGTATTCCACACAAATGTATGATAGATAGACCGGAGCAAACGGCTCAACAGCAATTTATAAGACTGATAGTCTTGGGAATGCGACCCAAATCAAGCTTCCGATCCAAAACACGCTCGGAATGGTATAACGACGTCTAAATTCGACGCGACCGATACAACACGGATTTGTACGCTTTGTTCCCGAGTGCCGTTCGATAGGAATCCCTAAGATTCGTTTATTCCAAGCTCAATCTCACAATTTCCAACAATAGCAAGTAAAAGTTTTGATATTCACTATTCAACTGATAGTAGAACGTCGAAACCCAAAAATACTCTTATTCCGAATCGTAGCGTTTTATGGCTACTAGCTCACGGAATGGCTCAGTTCTATCCCAAAAGGATCGATCTGCAACCAAGGTATTCGCTACCCAAGTATTCTCTGTCGATTTCGAGATATCCTACACTACTTATACATGTTCGGAATAATATTTAGCAACATAGGAGCAATAGCTATTATTAAAAGTCCGCCAAGCCGCTCTGGAATTTGGTATGTAGTCGTTCCAATTGGTTGTTGAGGCGGTCACGCCATTATTATGTGCTTGAGGTGAAATTCCAACGCCCGGTCAACGAAACTCCGACACTAGGGGTGTCTTGGCTTGTTGAACCCCCCGATGGAATGTCGATTTCCTTGGCTTGTAGGCCTCTCCCGTAAGCTAAAAGGCTAGTACTGTGTTGTACGAGTCCGCAGCAACAGGGAGACACCCATATTGAGTAGGTTCCGAGGTTGAACCACGAAGATATGCTCCGGAAGGTCGGCCGTGATTAGACTCCCAGACTCGCGTCTAGTGATCTGATCATGATTCCCTTCGGAATAGACATCGGAACACAGCGGAAGCCATGCCGATCGTATTCGTTGTGTTTCTAATAACGTAGGTGCCCAGGTAGAATGCATGTCTGGTTGGAACCAGCCTGTAGAGTGTCCTTCCAAAGGATCCGACTCTTGGAAGCTGTAATTCCCATGGGTATAATAGACTAGCACATCTCCTACATGTTTCGGAGCGAGGCAGGCAACCATATCCGGGGCTTATTCCTTCAACAGTCCGTTACTCAGCGCATCACGGTCCAACTAGCTGCCTCTGGGCTCAGCACTAGTCCTTATTCCGAGTATGATTCGCATGGGAATGGGTTCGGGAATCGCGAAAAATCGCGTTTTCTCCCTATGGTCATTTTCCTAGCTTATCATCTCCCCTATTTTTAAATCTTGACCGTCCCCGGTCAACCAGTTCCAACTTGCATTGCAATCCTTGCTCATTCCGAGCTTTGATTCCATGGGTTTCCCACAAACGTTATGATTCCGAGGAGTCGAAGACACGTCAAGTGTCACCGAGCTTCGATCAGCTGTCAAACTGTCGATCCCCCGCGTTATAATTGAATACGGCGACAAAATTCTGCTTCCGCCACCGTGTACCATCGCCATTCCAATGTCTTTATTCCTTGGTAGCGCGTACCAATTTTAGGAATAGAAGATTATATTGGAACCAACAATAGATCGAGTCCAGGCAAGAACCGTGCAAAGATCAGCCTCATGGCTTCCATCAAATGAATTGAATATTTTGACTCTATTCAACCCTGCACGCTCCCTTCTTGGCCTTTCTCCTTGCTTCCTTCCCTCATGGCGCCAAGTCCGCGACCACGCCTACGAGCAAGTCCTCTCGCCCGATGCCACGTCCATCCTCTTCACCAGCCAAACCGAAACCGAAGCGCCGACACCGAAGGCGCCGACCCCTGTCGATGACGATGACGGGAGAATTCACGCTGTCAGACGATGGCGAGGGCGACGACAAGGACGGCGATTACGAGGCGAGGACGACAATGCCGACGACGACGAGATCACTGAACTTCCGCCCCCAACCTTCGAGGCTATCGGTCCTTTCCAGTACACCATTCGCGGCACGGAAGAGGACCTCGAGATCCTCAGGACGGATTTTTTCCAGGCCTTCAGCTTCGCTAAGGGCGGTCCCAAGCTTGCTGAGCTCGGGATTAAATGCTCGGACGTCAAGGTCCGCATCCCTGCTGAGCGCGCCAATCCGATCCTCGACGAGGGTCTCCCCATTTCGTAAGTCCTTTTTCTCCCTCTACCTGCGACGATCGTTTCTGACGATTTACTTCAGAAATACGCCGCGGTCTTCTCTCCACCACAAAGCCCATTCCTTCGCTGCCAGCGTCTTTCTTTTCGGAATCGGTCGCGCTGTCCACGTCGCCACACAAATTGGAGGAAGACTGGAACGCGTTCCTTTCCCTCACGACGTGGTGCGTTCCTTTTTCTTCGATCCCTTCTCTTTCTGACGTTGACGTGCTATCCGCAGAACATGGGGTTCCCGAAGGGACGAAGTTGCCGAAGGGGTTTCCCCCGACGAACGAGAGACTGTTGGCCTGGCCTCGACCCTGCAAGCTCGTTTCAGATCTGCGAAAACGCGCTCACTCTCCCGAGTAGGTGGCCTTTTGGTTTCTTTTCCCTCCGTTCGCTAACCATCGTATTTTCTAATAGGAAAACCGACGCTACCGAAGGACAGGAAGGAGAGTCGTCCGTGAGGGAAAACGCGTAGGTTTTCTTTCCTTACTTCCAATTCCCCGCTCTGAACTTTACCTAGCGCAAGCCGTCGAAACCCGACTCGTCGAGAAACGAGATGTTCATCGAGCTTCGCCTCCGCCCAAGCCCAAGACTCCGGCGAAGTCGCCTGCAA
>QVIE01002754.1:0-109383 GCA_013387415.1 Panellus pusillus
CCCTAAATGCTCGCGCGAGCCAGCGCGCATCCAGTGACTCGGCGCGTGCCAGCCGCGATGGCGCAGTGAGGACGGTGCGGTGCGGCGCGTGCGAAGGCGGGAGGTTATGCACGAGGGCTCGGGAGGCTGCGCGCTATAAAGTCTTTTTCATTGAATATTATTATGCTAAGATCTTGTGCTGAGTCAAGCAAAAACGACAAGTCTAAGTTGCAGTTCAAAGACTTTTGGCTTGACATAGGTCAAAGGTGCAGATCATGTGATAGCAAGTCAAGGTGCAAGGTGCAAGTTACGAGTCAAAGACACATGTCATGTGACCACATGGTAAGTCGCAAACACAGTTCCGAGTCAAAGGTCCAGATCATATGATTAAAAGTTTGAACTCAAATGCTCACATTCTCTCAAACTTTCAAACATGTTATTATATCTTTTTACATGTTTCGAACATATTGAAAGGATGTAAATATTGGCCAATCATCGCATTTCTTTCTTGTTTTGCCATCAAAGAACTACATGTTTCCTCACTCTGCCATTATCGCTCACATCTATTATGGTAATATCGATTGTTTCTGATTTTCCCATCATCAAACATAATTTCTGTTGATTGTTCATCATTTGAGCGACATTGTCTGATAATTTTCCATAGTTCAAAATATATTGGGTACAATAGACGAACATGAGGAAGTGCCTGGGTCCAAAGTAATACAATATCAGAGTCATCGGCGCTACCAATCAAAGGAGAAAGGAAATTGAGTAAATTATCGATTTCTGGTTTGGTAAGAACACCCATCGGGGGCTGAACCACAACCTGGCTGAGATCAGTGGGTGGACCTGTGCGGCCTATCCAAGAAGTATGGCCCTCGGTAGTAGAGTTGTTGCGAGCCTGCGATTGAAGAAGACCTCATCGCGAAGTCCTTGCCAGTCAATTCAAAGACCTCCAATTCCTCCTCGCTCAGACCCTCCTCGTCAGGAGGGAGCTGGTCGCCACGCACCCATTGACAAACATGTCAAAAACGAACATATCGGTTGGTGAGCGGTTGGGTCCATTCCGAATCTGAATCCGATGCTGGTTCCATGACTCAGCAAAAAAGGCGAGCTGAGTGTTGATGGTGCCAAGGAAAAGGAGATGTAAAAGCCAAATATGGGCAACATTGTTGATGTCCAGCCCATACCGAACCTCTAGAAGTGTGAAATGATTTGCCCAGGTGGCACCAACCTGAGCTGTGACATCAACCCAGAGTCGTTCAATTCGCACATTATGAACACTCCTGTGAAATCGACGATTAAGTATCAATCTATACTATATTTGCAAGTACTTACCTTCCCCAGATATAAGAGCCCCTCTGAGCCCCACGGTGAGAATCCATCCATGCAGCAACATACAAATTCTCTCCACCATGATCTCCGCGCATTCTCGATGGTACACCATACACTTGAGCGGCACTCAGAAACAAATCTAGAACAGTGTCTGCTGTGTTATTGTTGCTTGCACGCAGACCTGTTATGAGACGAGAATATCCGTCAATGAAACCATGAATTACAATTCCCCAACGTATGAGGCCTGTCCCAAAAACATGAAAATATGTGACTAACATGGTGCAAAAGAACGTACCATGCTGACCATCATGGTGCCAAAGGGAGTTAGGGCCAAGAACTTGATAGTTCCGGCGGCGAATTCGGATACGATCAAAAATGCGGTGGATGGGATCTATACGGAGAAGGGATTGGCGAATCCGTTCTGCAGGCACGCGGTGGCCAAGTCGCCGAAGCATCCCGCCCAGCATGCTTATACCCGCACGACGATAATGGGTTCGCAGTGGACAAGAAGCAGGTCCAGTTCACTGTCTGAGATCTCCGACACTGGTCCAGTGAACGAGGTGGCAGCAGGTAGTTCGTGAGTAGATGGGATAGGAAGATCAGGGTCAAGGAGATCATCTCTATCGGTTTCATTCAATGAGTCCTGAGCTGTGAGACTGCTAGCGGGTTGGAATGGATTTGGTTGAGACTCAGCAATGCCATGCTCGAGCAGGGCATTTCGCACAGTAGAGCGACTGACTCCAAGAAAACGACTGATGCCTGCAGTTGATCGTTGAGCATATGCCCATCGGAGAAAATCTGGATCAATGTAGATACGCGGTCGCCCAGGCCCATCAGAAGGAAGAGTTTGCACAAGGACTGGTCTCCCATGGTGCGATGTGTCAATGGCATCCTGATATTCGAGTCTAACATCTAAACGCATTGCAGACAAACTGGTCTGCAGTGTTGCAAACTCTTCAGGTTCAAAAATGGCCTCATTCTGGAGTAGAAAATTATAGACATTATTTTATAAAAATCAGCACTTGCCGCTGAACCATGGTCGCAAATTCATCCAGATCATCACCAAGTCTCGAAATAACCATCACATCACGTGGCTCTCTACAAGACTGGTCACTGCAGCCTGAAAGCGATGGTAATGATTCCGAAAAGCATCCAGGAGAACATGTTGAGCAAAAGAACCAAGTTGAGGAGTGTCCATGGCAGTGAATATCCGAACAATGGGTGAGTGGATGTGATGTGACAATCTGGTCACAATCTGGTCACATCCTCTTTCGTATTATTTCGACATGGCTCAAGAAGCCGTGCTGCAGTGCTACGTATCTATTGCCTTTTTTGAATCCGATCGTTTATTGAGTCTTTCAAGGAGCAGGACCTGTGCAAAAGATCAGCTGCCATGTCGTTTTCAAGCAGCCAGGACAGAGCGATATCAACCACTTCTTCGCAAATGTTCCCTTCCCCTCGTCCCTGCTCGTCCAGCGAACTTCTGCACTTTGCACAACTCCACTCGCTCTGATTACCCAGTTGCAGCAGCAACTTGCTTATCTGTTTTCGCAGAACATCACTGTCGATCCGACCATATCGACCATTCTCAATCGAGACCATCCCTCTCTAATGACATTAGGGTCGCAACTACGAGAACCCCAGTTTTTGAAGAACAGCGATATCGAAACTTTTTATTCGGGTATCGGCAGCTTGGTACATTTCCAGGTTCCTCGTCCATGAGCCCTGGGCTTGACTTCGATGATGCGATCGATGTTCCTGCTTGTATAGGGCAAGGAGATGACAGTGCGATATATTGGAAGATGTGGGCTGGCATGAATGTTGTCCCTGAGTCGCATTTCATCCTGATATTCTGTCTGGACAATCGCTTCACCTGGTTTCACGAGATGCCCACTCCCGAAGTCCTTCTCAATGCTGACACTCTCTCGTTCCTCATCAATGATCCACTATCTGTGGAGACCAGTGGGCTAAATACACCTGTTTTCCTCTCTTCTACATCCAGCTCCTCGTCAGTCTCTGTTTCACCATCTCGATCATCCAGTCGTCATTCGAATCGGAGCACATCTCCCTACCCTACCCCACAGAATCGATCTCAGAGTGATGTGATCCAGCAGATATGTCGGGCAAATATCTCTGATTTTGACAGCCTACAGCCGAAGGCGAGATACTTCAGAGGGAATCGTGCCTCTCCTGCAGCTGACCTTGCTCGCTGTTTCTATGTCATGGAGCATTTTATCATTTCGCTTGGCCTTGACCCGGGGACTTTGAAATCCTCCAAGACATTTGCGATTGGCGACAGTGAAGTCAAAGTAACTGTTGACGATGTTCTCACCTGCTTCGCCTGGGTCGGCTCGACATTTGCCAAGAAGCGAGGTTTATTCAAACAGGCCAAGATTGTGGCTCATCGTTCATGGAAGGGAAATCTACCAGGTCAATTTACTCGTATTTTGTTCGAAATTGTTCTCATCCACACTTTCAGACAGCGACAACACTCGTGCCAAAGAAATGTACAACACATACCTGGGCATCAGATATCTGTGGGCCGAGCATGGCCCCCTTGCCAGTTTTACGAGTTTGTTGCCTTCGTCAGAGGCACAGGGTGAAGAGAAACTGGCAGCAGATCTGAAACAAGGCGACCTCGAGAAGAGGAGTCAGTCGCTTCACGATAAGTATACTGAATGAATGAGTTGAAGGTATTGTTGGTTTTCTTACACTTTCAATCGCTAATAGAATTATAGTATGCGAACGATTTCTTGGACGATTGAAGGTATGCTAGATTATCTTGCACATTGATTTACTCACGTATTGCAGTACTTTTTTTGGACGATTGATAACTACTGTACATGATCTCTAACTAACATACCCTGATCTTGGTGTAGCCTACTTCATAGCAGTACGATATTACAGTGTATATAATCATATTTGTACCATTTGGCCATGATTCAACCCAATTTGTATGACTTAAAGAATCATGTGGCGTAGTTGGAAATTATGGGGAATCGACGAGGCAGGGAGCAGCGGGACGAAGAGGGGTGAACTCTGCAAACGAACTCTGCAAACGGTCGTTCCAGATGACACTGTTGAGCGCAGAACCGGCGTCCGAGAAAAGAACCGTGCGGCGGGGACGGCGCGGCTTGGCGTCAAACGACGGCGTGCGAGAGACAACCCGCGGCGTGCAGATGGCATGGCGTGAGCCGATCCGCGCAGCTGAGACGTCGTGATGACGTCGTGGCGCGATATGCCCTGCGCTACCCGAAACACGCACGCGGTTGAGGCCTGCACGAAGGCGGCACGGCAGCAGCGATCTTGCACAGACCGGCCCAGGTACCGAGCACCTTGGCGTCTCCGACTTTGATGAGGTTGATCTTGTGCTTGGCGCAGAGAGCCTCAATGAGCTTGATGTACTCGGCCTCGGTGCAGGTCTCCACGAGGCCCCTACCACCCGCCTTGCCGTATTTGCTTTTCACATCTTTCGTTAACGCCCGCAGCATTGCAATCGTGATGCGTGGTGCGGAAGAGGAATCCGTCAAAGCCAAGGAGATTGATTGCTGGGCGAAGGCATCGTGCGGCCATTGATTTGCGGAGGACTTGACGACGGGCTTGGGTCACCGGATTTGGCAAATGACGACGAGAGACGCTGCCGCTTAAGATGTGTAAAGCTAAGAGGACAATGTTGATACAGTCGTCGTTGAAATAACAGTGAGGAAAATACCTGTCCGGTGCGGTGTCCTCAGATAGGCTGCGGCTGCGCCGTCTCGGTGATCGACGCATGCTCATTCTTTGAGCTTGAATCAATGCACTGCGAGCCAGCTCAACATTCGCATCGTGAGTTTCCAGTGCGGCAGGGATATCCATGTTGAAGACAAAGAAGGAATGTCCCTGCAGACCTGTCTCCGCATGATACAATGCAAGACCTCGGAGATGGTCGATGAAAGCCATGGTCGGAAAATCTATACTCATCGATGAAAATGACTGGCAACACCTGAACGAGAGACTGACCTCGCCCTATCTCGCGATGCGATTGTAAATCCGTCGCTACAACGTTTGCAACGGCTGGATTGAACTGCGGACTGGCAAGCCAAGACTGCACGAACTCAAAGACGGATCTTGTCACAATAAGCGCGACCATCAAAGCTGTAGATACATAAACTCACTCGCTATCCCGCATGCCGTTCCAATTCGGATTAAATGGAGGCAGAGGAGGCTCGACTGATTCGATGCTCACCAGGCCCATTGATGAAGATGCTGCTTGAGTGAGAATTGAAACAGCAGCGCCGACGACACGACAATAGAGTGCCCAATCAACTTCGAGACAAGGAGAACGGATGAGAATTGAGTTTGGATCAAGAATTACGTGACCTACAATCTCCGGTGGAAGAGCAATTTTCCATCCAGTCCGAAACAAAAGAATTGAACACGGGGTCGAATAGTTTGAAGACGTCTAAGGTCGCACGGTTCAAGACATGAAATGACTGCCTGATGGTGGCATACCTCGCAAGTTCAAAGTTTGAACGAGCTGCCCGGCAACGTCAAGTTGCAAATCGCTCATCGCCTCACCTAACTTTCGGTCGAGATCCGTGGTCCTGGAGGAGATAACAAATACACGAGAACCAGCGATGGTAGAGCCCGCCACCAGTTTGTTGACACATGGGGTGTTGAGAAACAGAACAAGACGGAGAGCAGATTATGGTCCTTCCCACCATATGTATCTGATAGATCTCCGGGAGAGATGGTGAATTGGTCGAGGAAGCGGGTTCCTCTGCGGTCCAAAGGAAGAGTAAAAGCGAAGGAACAAAGTGGCGTTTTTCCGAAAGTGCTTTGATTATATCGCGCAGTCGGGAACAGTCGTCCAGAACGCGGTATTTGCTAGATATAATTATGAAACTCCATCCATGCGTCCAAAAAAGAAACATACCGCTCCAACTCATCCTCTACACCCTCTAGAGGTGTGCATTCGAATACGAGAACACCAGGGAATCCGTCCGAGGAAGGGTCTGAAACGCCCTTCGAGACAACAGGGATGGAAAATACGGTTTCCGATTCCCACCGACCTCGAGAACCAGGAACATCGAATTTGCATTCTAACCATATCACGGTGGCGTCGCTTTCGGGATTGAGAGACAGCCATATCCGCCAAAGCGTCGGAGGTGACTTGGCGGACTTGGATTTGACGAGTGCCCGGACAACCTGAAGGAAGGATCCTTGCGCCCAGCGGCGTGCGTGTTCCTCCTTGTTCTGGCAACACTCAATAGATAGCACATATAATACAGAGTGCATGCATACCTCCTCGAATCTCTTGGCTAGATCCTCGTCTGTCCGCGGAGCTTCGTATTTCCTTCTCCGTAGACTCGCACGCCTCTTCGCTATCGAACGATCAGCGTCGGATTCTTCTTCACAGTTCCACAACAGCCTCATCCGTTTGCTGTCGTTCTCGTTTCCTTTGCCGTTTGGACTGCGCCGCTTAAGAGCGCCCTTCTCTCTCACCCTTCTCACCTTCTCCGAATACTTGTCACTCTGTCGACATGCCTCGGCCCACTCCGCACGGTCCGTCGTCCGCTTCTGCCACAATGCGAGACACCTCTGCATGACGAGTTCGCGCCGCTCAAAGTCGAGAGCCTTTGCCTCGGGATCCAGCTCCGCGCCCGTGCTAAAACTCGCATCCTGCTTCTCCTTTCCCTTCCCTTTGCGATCACCGTTCAATAACATAGGGGACGGGGCATCTCGCGCCTGGGGTTTTGTCGGCGAGAAACTATACCATAAGGGTGTCGTGGATGGACTGGCGAGAACGAGCGGACTCAGCATGCCGCTCCCAGAGCCCGCACGCGTCAGATCCTCCTCAATCTCCGCGTCCGCCTTGTCCGCCGGCGTGTTCGCGTACCGCGCGAAGATCTCCAGGTCGTGTTTGCCGAGGAGGACGTCCCACCAGGAGTACTGCGGCGCGGCGGCGGCGTTGCGCTCAGTCCTTGACGGCCTCGGCTTCCGAGGCGTCGATCGTGTGCGTCAGGTTGGCCTGCTCGATCGCCTGCTCGGAGGATGAGTTGGCGGAGGCGGCGCCATGCGGTGCGTGCAGGGACACGCCGAAGAACAGCAGGCTGGCCCCGCCGTAGCCGGCCAGGACGAGCTTGGAGAGCCGGCGTAACGTCGTGTTGAACTGCGCGTTGGTCATTCGCAGCGATTCCGGAGGGGGCGCTGGGGTTCGCTTGGCGATCAGGTTAAGAACGATTGGACGCGGATGGAGGCTGAGCTGCGGGCGGACGCGGCGGGAAGGTGCCGCTGATGGACCGTGGACCACGCGCGATCCAGAGATGGAGCCGACAAAGAGAGTCGTCTGGGGGATCTGAACTTGCTGCTGGTAAGCCAGGGCATAGATGGCCGGGCCTTTGCCATACGACGGCAGCGGAGGCCGAGTCGATTTTGCCGTATCGATTAAAAACCAAATGATTTCCTCCATAGAGAAAATGCAGAAAAAAGGCAGATGGACGGTTGAATGCAGAACAAGTTCTCGGACGTCCTATAAAACCTCCTCAGTCTGAACGCGGAAAATCCAGCCCCAGCCGCACCGCAACGGCGCCCTGCAGTACTCGCACCCCTCCGCGCTCGACACCTTCCTCCACACGGAGCCAAAACCCGGCATCGTCCTGCAAGCCACGAGCCCGCCCACGCGGTTGGACACGCGCCGCCGCGTCGGTCGCGCACGCCCAGATGGCGGAGACGCAGAAGCAGTACGGCGCCTGGCTCGCACGCGCGGACACGGTGGGCAGGGCGCCGCTGACAGACGCCGGCGCGGGCGTGGACCGAGCGCTCTTCCTCCGCCGGGTACCGCGCGTGGTGGGCGCGAGTGCGCAGGGCTTCGACGGCGCGCGGATCGACTTGAGGATGCAGGCGGCCAGTTCGACGGACGGCATGCTGCAGATGAATTTGTAGAGGCCGAGGACGAGACAGTATGTTGCGCTTGAGAGTATCGATCAGGCGCGGTCGAGAGCGGCGCTCCGCACGGCTGCGTCCGCCTGTGCCTCTGAATCCACGAGTACGGGCAGGTGGGGTGTTAGCGACGCTGGGACAAGCGCAGGTGGGGTCGCCGCTGCAGAATGCGCCGCTGCATCAGCGGAGTCCGGACGTCGCTGCTTCCGGCGACACTGTACCAGAGTCACTGGAATGATTTCGGAATGAGCAGAGGCTTGAGAGGGTCCATGGCGCGCTGTATGGGATAGAATTCCATTCCTTGCGTACTCTGAACCGCTCTTTGCGCGTCGTCGAACAGCCGTTGTTTTTCCTCTTCTGCAGTAGGCCAACGATTGGCTCGTGGCGGGATAATCGGGCGTACAGGCTGACACACACGCAGTTGAGGCCTGTGCGAAGGCAACGCGGCAGCAGCGGGGTGCGAGACGAGTACGCATCGCGAAGATGGCGTAGCGCGGGCGGACCTACGGGCGAAGGCGGTATGGCGGAGAGTGGGAACGAGTGTGAACGAGCGTGTCTTGCGCAGCTTGTTGCGCGTAACCGAGGTGCTGCGCTGCCTTTAGCAGCGGGGGTGTCTGCCCCCGGCCTTGTTGAATATGGTGACGTTCAGCCCGACCTGCGAGGCGAATGCGCGCGCGAGTCGGTGCTAGACGACATGCTCGCGTTCGTGCTCGCGCTGGCGCTCGTACTGGCTCGCTGCTGTTACTGCTCGTCGGCCTCCACGGCGGAGGCAGTCTTCTCGCGTTTTCTGTATGTCATATAATGAGCACATGATAAGACGGGAGGATCGACAGCTGACGACGCACCGACGGGCGATAGCATAGGGCGAGCGCACGTTGACGCCGACGCCTCAGTGGTGGTCGTAGCGCGGCCGCCGCTTGAGCTCGCGCGCAGCGGAACCGGAGGAAATCCCGGCGAAGCTTCCGTCGGCTGTGAGGAGCCGCCAGGACGACTTGTTGCTGTTGCGGGGGCGCGCGCAAGCCGTCGGGGTCGAGGAAATGTTCGTAAAAGGCCACAATGTGGCTGTGCAAACAGCATTCTGGCGACCGACATAGCCACATCATCCAACACATTCCTCAACGGTTTAGTACCACGTTTAGTACTTACTACTTACACTGACAGTCTCCCGGCTTGCGCTCACCCGAGCAGCAGCGGGCCTGGCGCGGATGAGTTTGTCTCCACTCTTCTTAGCCGTCACCTTCGAGTTGAAGAACGCGGTTGACCCAAATTGCGCTGACGACGCCGTCTATCTCCTGACCACCATTCCGGATCGCTACCTTCCACTTGAGAGTGTTCAAAAGGGTCCGTTCAACAGTCCCAGTCTTGCCTCCACCTCACAAAAATTATACAGCTTATCAGCCCCATTGTAACACCAGTCTGGCACTAGACGGGCTCAAAATACCTCAAAGGTACGCCCTTTTGATCCTTGATCCATGCATCTTATATACCATACCATATTATAGCGCCTCCTGTGCCACTAGGGCTCCCGTTTTTACCCGTTCGCTTTGCTTTCTGTCATTCACTGCCCTGGATCCTTCGCCGGCATTTTTAGAACGAATCCCGCTCCCGAAAACTCTACAAATCCACTTACCGATAATAACCCTTCTGCGGAGGAGAGAAAACAACATCCTCAAACCGACTCATCTGCATGCGTGCGCCCGGCCGCGGCTCGCTCAGATGCTGCTTCAGCTTCAGCCCCATACTTGCTCGGATCGCATAATCCACAGCGCGTGACCGCTCTCTGCTAGCTCGAGAAGAAGGCGTGCACGAGTCTGGCCTCGCCTTCTTCAACTTCAAGCGCGGTGCCACCCTCCGACAGAAGCGCTCTTCTGCAATCGCCCCGCTCAATCCCAGCGCTTCCCAATTCAACGCCGGCCAGATCCGTATCTCGACGGTGCGTCTTTCGTCTTAATAATTTCCTTTTGGCCCCGCCCGCCCCTCCCTCCCTTCTGTGCTTATGCTGACTCCGTCGGAATGCAGACTACACGACGATGCTCGACCCCGAACTCCCCACGCAACGCCGAGCTCGCAGCGCGCGGCTCTCTACGCGCATCTTGCGTCTGGTGCCGAGACGGTGGGATTACTCGTCGAGGTGGCTGACGAACGTCACCGCGGGTTGAGGTCGCGAGGACATGTCGATGCAGCTCACGCGTCGCGCCTAGACGTTGTCTGCAGTATTTGTCCGACCTACAACGTTTCGTCATGGCCTTGAAGGAGCGACTGAGACCGCAATTACAAAACGTGCCCCTCCTGTATCGAGGAGCTCTCGAACTCAAGGATGTACTAGCACTCTTCGATATCGAGCTTGAGACGCCGAAGGAGCATCTTACCACTCGAGAACTTCGTGCGCGCTTTCAGACGTTGGTGCAGAACGTGTTTTCTGTGATTGCTGAAACGCGATTGTTCGCACTGTTTCTGGACGACCTGCACGAAGCAGATGAATCGTGAGCTGCGTGCTGTCTTGACCGGACTAACTTACTAACAGAGCATACTTACTTCAGGACTTTGGACCTTGTAACTGCGCTCATCAACTCCAAGTGCCGGATGGTGACTGGCCATTTTGAAAAGAGGAAGTTTGATGCTAACTTGTATAGCTCATCTTTGCCACGTTACGTTAGGAAGGGGGTGATTTCGTTGCGGGATTTGAGGCGGAGGAATTTTGTGCGCGGTATGGGTGGGAGCGCACAGATGGAGCGCTGCCGTGCTAATCGCGCGGTTTGTCGCGTCACGGTCTCTCGTGGAGAGCGTGACCGTGATGACCTCGTCGCGCCCAGCATAACAACTACCATGTCGTTGGCCAAGAACGACCCGTCAGCACCGTCGGCGCCAAAAACCACCGAGGCATGGCCATACTCGCACAGATAAAAAGTTCAGACATTCCACAGGTTCGTTCCCTTGGCCCATTTCTTATCGACAACCTCATTCTATCAGTAGTCCATGAGCCTCAATACCCCGCTGCCCGCGCATCTGTGCACGATCCTCGAGCTGAACGGAGAGGAGATTCACACAACTGACCGCCACATCGATCAGCTCGACCAGGAAATGCAGTGAGTGGCATGTCTTTCTGCCTCGGATAGTGTCTCATCTCGCCCCAGATGCAATGAGGAACCTCCCAACTTCCGACGACGACAAGTACACCTCGTTTTACGGTAAGGTATGAAACGCGATGCAATATCTGTTTCCGCGTGCTCATCCCCGCAATCAATAGATTTCTGCATCTTCTGCCGCTTTGGACTTGGCCCATGTCTCCCGGACATTGCCACAAACTTCGTTTGCTACCCGTACCCTTGAGACCTGCGACAAGTCATCGGAGCGGCCCCAGTTCACTGAATTCACGCGTGTGCCTGCTCCTGATGCGGCTTCATTGAGGTCGGACCGCCGGGCTTCGACGAACGTGAACTTGACAGTGTCTGCTCCGTCGAATGACGCTTCCGGGTCAAACCAGACACGGTTTTAGCCTCGGCCACCCCCTTGTGCAGCACTCTCAGCATGCGGCCCACGCCCACACCCACTCTCAACTGCAGCCTTCTCGTCGTGGTTCGCCACCCAGTCTTTTAGACAGCTTGAATGCGACGACTCGGTCCGTCCCCACCACGCCTCTTGGTCTCGGCAACAGCGCCGTTCATATTTTCAAGTCCCCCGGCACGCTATAAGTCAACACATCTCAAGTCAACATCCCGTCGCTTTTCTAGTCAATGTGCGACCTGCCCCAAGACTGGGTACACGAGGACAAGACGATGCAACACAAGCGTTGCGGAGCGCTTCGCCACGGGGCCGTCAACCCTCGCTCATCACACCAATGACCCGATTTCACCCTTGGCACGTACGAAGATGCGCTGAGAGTAAGCCAGCGCGACGCCCGCATCGCGTGCATTGTACTTGTCAGCGAGTAGCACGACGATGTCTCCGAGTTCAAAAGGTATGTGTATCTACTCTTCAATACTACTTGCCTCTAATGCTCCGACATAGAAACACGCTAACGGACCCCGCGCTGGTCCGCTTACTGCACGAAAACGACATCCTCGTTTGGGGTGGGGACGTGCGTAACCGCGAAGCCTACAGCGCCGCACTCAAGCTGCAGGCCACCATGTACCCCTTCGTCGCCTTCCTAGCTCCTCGACCGCGCCGCGGCTCGCGCAAGCACACCTGCCCTCACCGTGTTGTCGCGTCATCAAGGCCCGTCGAACAGCACCACGGCGCCAGGCACGTTTTCTTCGTGTGGGCGACCCAGTTTGGTTCTCGCGTCGACGAGATTGAGGAAGCTGTCGCTGATAATCCGATTTCGAAGGAGTGTACCGTTGGACGACGTGCACGCACGGCGATTGCTACGACCGATACCTGTGCCCCGTCCAGAAGATGCGCGAGTCGCTGCGCATCATCAACCAGTGTCTAAACAAGGTCACGTCGGGCGCCGTCAAAGTGGACAATCATAAGCTCGTGCCGCCGCTGCGCGTGTCAATTAGTCTCATCGACCACTTCAATATCTTCAGCGAAGGATACAGCATACAGGCGCACGGTCTTGCGCATCTCGCTGGCGTGGATCATATGATGCGGCGTGCGTTCTTTTCTCGGCGTTCAGCGAAGCCGTCTTTTTCGGCGAGTACATCACCAGCACCTCTGTTTTGCAGAACAGGTGAAACACGCTTGGTGACGCTTGCGTGGGACATGTATAATCCTTCTGGCATGCTTTCGAGCTAGTCGGCACCGATGGCATGTCCATTGTCGAGCACATGGCGCAGCATGCAGGATCGTCAATGTGTGATAATGACTGGGATGGTGAAGCGGAGATTTGCGAAGGAGCCGCGGTTGACTTTATTTATTATACTGTAGTATATGTGGGTATCTATCTATTCCAAGTGTGATAGGCTGACTTTGGTCAAAAAAGCTACTTTGATGACAGTCGATCGATCGATTTTAATCGGATAACTTCCTCAGAACCACTTTGTCGTCTGGACTATGTCGAAGCAAGCAGCAAAAAAGCAAGCTATCGAGCAGGCAAAATCATAGTATCCTTGATCCAGTCTCAATCTCATCTGTGTCTCCAAACAGCGACTGAATATGTCAAGCAATCTGATGTCCTTCAACTCGTTGACTCTTTGGATCCTGCAGCTTCTGAGGCTCTCTCTCTCGTGGTTGAAAAGATCTCAAAGATTCACAGTGGAATGAAAACAGTACAAGGCACAAAATGCTCAGGTTTGGCTTCTGCTGATTTTCTTGCAGCTCATCGATGTTATCGCATTTGCCACTCAACACACTGTCCCTGGCAGCGAGGCACACAAATCATGGCTTGCCCTGCGTGATAGGGTTCGTTCAGCGAAGCGCAATGAAAAATTTCATTCCAGTGTTGCCGGACATTATGAAAAGCGAAAAATTGTATCTTTCGTCACTCCACTACAAAATCATCGCTGAAGCTGTATAGATCGGCTCACTCCTCCTGTACAAAAGACCCCGTTCTCTCGGCGACTTTATCGAAGATAAACCTGCAAATGGTGAAACGACTTTTCTCCGCCCTCGAATTGTGTATCGGGAGCGCATCAAACCCCAAGTCAGCCGTGGACAGGTACTGGCTGATACGGACGACTACTCTGGATACTACATCGTGGCTCCAAATGAATCTGTAATATTTCTTCGTCCAGGTCAGTTCTTCCTTGATTGAGAACTTATGAGCACTCAATTTTCAAGCAGGTGACAACCGGGTCGAGCTTGCGGTATTGCGTGGTGTCTCAAAGTCCGAGACATTGTACAAATGGCTTGAAGATGTCATCCACACAGCATGCGACGAACGCCGCGATGTTCGGGTAAGTTTTCTTCCTTTCGAGTTTTGCCTTGTGTTTATAGCAATATCATTGCAGCCATCTCATCCCGGAAGAATGGTCCAAGTTGGCTGGAACGCTGGTCCCCGACATGCTCGTTTCTTCGGACTTGCAAAAGTTACACTAAAGATCTAGACAGCGAGACTGCAGTTGACCACGACCAGGACACTATTGCTGCATTGGCTTTGACTTGGAGTATTGCAAAGTCATTTCTGCCGCAGGAAATGATTAGCGAAGTCGATGCTGCGGTTGGTGAGACTGGCCTCCCAAAAATGGCAACGCGAAATGTGCCCGAAGGTGTGTACACCCATACCATGTGTGCTCTACTTTTCAAAAATATCCCGCAGGTACCGGTTACAGGTTCACTCTTGATGGGAAAACATATGATTTCCCATTACATGATCGTTCTCCATGTGAGGGTCTCTTTACGGAAAATTACGCAGCGTATGTGACGGCCCATATTTCTTTATTTCTGCCAACACGTTTGCACAGCCCTGGCCACTGCGACCCATCCCATGCACCGTTTACGTTTTCATGGACTATCGTTCATGAAGCGGGACGCTGTATTCCAGCATCCACCCAGCCTAGATCGTGTTCTCCGTTCTCAGGGGAGCAAGACAAGTGCAAACCCACAGTTACCGCTAGCTCAAGATGGCGGAAATTTTGTTGATCTTTCGCTTCGGGTCAAAGTCCGTCAGTCTGCTGGGACGCTTCTAGCACACCGTCCGACTTCCTGCACGGGACAACTGTCCATTCTGGAACCCGTGCATGTGGTATCACAATTCCATTCACGCTTCCGTATTCAAAAAGAGTTCGAAAAAATGAAGCAGAAGGGGAACCATATTGTAGAAAGGAAGAGTGTGTAGTAGTAGTCAATTTGTATACTTACATGCTGTGCTGGCCACTTTTACCCCATAATGTTCTTTTGACACTTGCAAAACAACAGCACTATAGTCTACTTGGAATGACACTGGTGGTTCAGCACTGCATAAGGTTGGGGCATTGGAGTTTATGAAGAGGTCGGATGTTCAAGCCAGGCAGGTGGCAATTTAAAACAGTAAGGTTATGTAACTTGCATTTCAATTATCTAGGCCATTTTATTGAAATTTTCTACTTTTGATTGCTTCTTCGATTGCTCAAGCATCTTGGCAGGAAATTGCTCAAAGTCGCTTTCGCTCATATTCTTTGAAATGAGAGAGACCACAATCAATTTGCATTAGAAATAGATACGATAATATTTCGATGCAAATGTCAGACTACTTTACAAGTAATGGGCTGTGAATGGTATGTTTATAAGATTGTGTGCCCACCGATGCCACCGAGAAACTGCATCAGCAGCCAGTGATCGATAGCCTGCTCGCGACTATAGGTTCGACCTCATTACCCTGCTGGTCGCGAGCAGGATACGAGCGACTGTAGATGTCAACAAGATGGACGATGGGTATACGAACTGTTCGGAAACAGGTCCGAAATGCAAACTCGCCCTGCTTCATCGAATACTGTCGCACAGCAGAGTCCTCGTGATAACCCAGGTCGTTCGGCCCGACCCAGTATGCACACATCTGCATGTCCAGGTCGCTGAATTCTACATGAGGGCTACCAGTCGTAGCCCAGCAGAAGATCATGCACCGAAAAGCTGGACCATCGATCTAAACAGGAAGGGCTTAGTCCGAGCGACAACACAATGACAAATGATGCACAGACCTTATCCCAGGGTATGAGCTTGCTGAGATGAGGCACAGACTCTGCCAGAAGTCGGGGGCATGGAGCTCCTGACCCCTCGAGGAACCTTCTGAGGATTTCGCAGATATCCATGTTGACAACAGGACTGGTGGGATCGACAAACTGGGCGATTTGGCGAGGAGTGAGGGAGATGATGGAGAGGTGAGGCTGAATGGAGTCGAAATCGTGGATGACAGAAGTCCAAGTTCGTGATATGAAAGTCGCAGACCCTCCAGCGAATGAGCGAAGGACCTGAAATAGGTCAAGAAGTGTAGACAAAGATCTGCATAGACGACATACCTGGGAGAAGTCGAGTCCATTCCGACAATGCAGCTGGAATCCTACAACAAATGCCTGCAGTTCAGCATGAGACGAGGGATGTGGACCAATGAGTGCAGTGTAGAGCATTTCCACAGCGAGAGCTTGATGCTGAGCTAGATCGCGAGTTTGTAGACAGGAAATCTGACATGTATGAGCAGCTGTGATCAATGAGAATAAAGTTGAGACAGACCTGCATGTCATGGTAAGTCGCAAAATGCGACTGAAAAGGAGCGATGTTCCCAGTAGGTCCTAAAGCAACCCATGTCTCTAGGAGCGATTTGAGCTCAGGATACCATTCGCCGACAAAACTACGAGTCAGCGAGCCGACATCGCATGAGTTTGCAGCCCATTGGATTAGGGCTGGGCTGAGAGGGTCGGGAGCGATGCCATGGATCAGCATCAAGGCAGTGAGACATCCGAGAGCGATGAGACTCAGACGACGATCGGTACTGATGTAGGAGGAACCAGCGAGCGACATGGTCGTTGCGATCGAACACTTGTTTCCGAAGCGAGGGAGGAACCATGCTCCTTCGTGGTCAGCAAAGTATCGAAAGGCAGTATAAATGGCCTCTCGCTCAATGCCTGCCCCCATGGATACAACAGTGCCATCATCTGTGACACTGAACACAATCAGAGACGAAACTGATCAGTGAAGTTAGAGAACCTACATCTCAAAGAGACGATCAGACGAGAGTATGGTTGTAAAGTCACCTGAAGCAGCTGCTACTTTGATGGCCTCGATGAGTGCCATAGCGACTTCGTGAATATCCTTGCCCGAGACAGCAAACTTGATGAGGGCAGAGCTGCTGGATGCACTGTCGAAAAGTGCTTTCGAGAAGATTCGCTGCCTCGAACAGAGCTCCATAGCGACCAGGGAAAGGTACCCATTCGTTCAGCCAGAGTCGAGGTGCTGATATGGATGACTAGAGTAAAATGTATCAAAAACCTTTAACTCTTGGAAAAACGACTCACAGTCTGCTGTAGGGCAACAGGACTAGTGTTTTGCCGGCTTGGCTTGGCCCAAAAGCCCCGGCTTTGGCCCGGCCTGACCTGGCTTTGGCTTGGGGATCCTGAAGCCAAAGCCAAAGCCGTCGTGGGTTGGCTGGCTTTGGCTTGGCTTTGGCCCAAGCCCCGGCTTTCAAAGCTAAAATGATTTAAATGAACTGAGATCATATATACAGTAAGTAGACATCAATTCGGCATCCTGATCATCAATCAGCCACTCATGCCTATCCATCTTCATCCGCTTCGAAGGTATCATATGCTGATTGATCGGCAATCACATCAATATTACCATAAATGGTAGTCTGGCTTTTGCTAGGCAAAGATTTTGCGAGTTTTTTCACCTATTTGGCCAAAAAAAAAGTCACCTGTCACCATCACCAGTCCCAAAAAGGTTCAGTTATGACCCCCCATCACCCATCACATCATCTTTTGATCGGCGAACGTCTTCATATCTTCGGACCGGAAAGCCGCGGCTCAAGCCACGGGCTTCCGGCTTTGGTACCCCCAAGCCAAAGCCGCAAGCCAAGTCCAAAGCCGCTTTTGGCTTGGCCTGGCTTGATCAAGCGGGGCTTGGCTTGCCGGCTTGACGGCTTAAGCCGGAAGCCCGGAGAAACACTAAACGACCTGGAGCGAAAGTTCAGCTGCAATCGATGACTAGAGCAGATTCATCTCAAGTGATCTCAATCATACAAAAGTCTAAATGACTTACAGTCGATGCAATAGCAGTCGAACTTGAGGCAATAGGATTGGGCTTAAGAACTGGTTTTCGACATCAGAATCCTGAAAAAGTGCTTTAGAAGAGCAAAGAGAGCCAGGTCAGGGTAGACATACGACCAGACTTTCCTCAATTTCGACCTCGTCCATATCGTCATCCTGCTTCACCATCCGATTCGCAGCCAGGGGCTGCCCAAGACGATATATCACCCCCATTTTCGTTTGCTGCTGAGAAATAGCGAAATGCATGAGGACATTCAAGCAGGTGTGGCGACGAGTGATGCCTCTGTTTTCAGGGTCGGCAAGGCAGCTAGTTCCCGACGATGCGACTGTACACTGGGGTTAGCGAGAGTACAAGAAAGAGTGCAACAACTTGCCAAAGTTGAGAACAAGTCGGGAATTACGAATACCCAGGCCTGTTTTGCTGTATACCTTATAAGGAGGTGTGAACAGGCGACCCAGGGTAACCTCGTGATCGCCAGGCTGTCGGACAAGAGTGACGAGACCATCTGATCTCCGAGGAATACCTCTGCTCGAAATGCGAAGTAGCTGCAGAGGAAGTGTTTCGTGAAGCTGGAGATACTGGAGAAGAGAGGGGGAGGGTGCAGGAAAATGCCACTGCTGGCTAGAATTCTTCATATCATTGATGACTGTTTCGATGACCAAAAGAATGGTAGTATCCACTGGAAGACGATACTGGAAACGAAGGGAATGTTTGCCGAGGAAGGTGTCGAAAGAGTTGAATAGGGTGTTGATCAGATGGAGGTGCGATGTCAACATCGGCTACACAGATTGAATTTAGGAAATGAGGATAGAGCGAACAGTAGAGAAGACTGACATGAGGGAGATATATATGAACAAGAAGGTTCACGAATCGTTCGTTGGTGATCGGGTCTGTATCGAAAACTGATGCTGCAGTGTTGGTATCTCTAGGCAGAGTGGGTGTACTCTGAGCAGGACCACGACGACGACGACGAACGACCTGATGGGAAGTTGGAGGGAAGTGGGCATCGATAGCGAGATTGCGAGTGGTGTTAGCCTGAGAGATCTCGGAGGTCGTGGGACGAGAGATCGAACGAGCTGAGCCTGCATGTCGAGGCTGGTTCGTATTGGCAGTCATGCTGACTGCCAGCGACGAAGTGCCCAAGATGGGCTGGTAAGCTGCTGGATATGCTGGGGTGCTGGGGTTGGGATGCCCCTGTGCCGATGGGGCCAGACGAGAGCTGATGTAACTCGTAATTCGAGGGGCACTATCAGCAGGAGAAGTGTCTTGAGCGAACGAGGTGGGACCAGAAGAGGCTGAGGCTAGTGTAGACGAGGCTGGTGCAGGTACGAGTGAAGATGTTGTCGGAAGAGCAGCCTGAAGCTGCTGCACTGTGCCTGAAGGCTCTGCAGAGTCTGGAGAATATTGCTAGAATCCATTCTACAACTCGGTCATGTGTCGTTTCGCCTGAATTTCGAAAACAAACTCACTTATGCAGTATAGGAGATATGAGGTGAAAGAGCGATCAAAGTAGTGCGAAAGAGTGGCAGCGAGATGATATTGAGATAAGAGAGAGGTCGATTTTGTCCAGTTCGGTTCCTTTATACAAGAACTTTGTTAGTAGTGTCAAAAAATAAAAACGAATACATATTTCATGAAGAAAGATGTTCGCTCAATGTTGGGAATGTGTTGAAAGATATCAAAACATATTTCAATGATGGCTGTTCCAAATTGGGATATTAGCTAAACCTAGGTATGGACCTTTGACTTTGACCTTGTCATTGTATGTTCGTACCATTGATTGAGACATTCTTGCTCAATACTTTGACATATTAATCTCGTAACCTCAGATCACTGTCATTGACTAGTGATATTGATACAATGTTAGACCTTGCATCTGGACCTTGTAGTAGCACAAAACCTTTGTTCTGCTCTCGTAGCCAACAGACCTTGACTTGTACTACTGATCTTGTAATTTTCAGCGATAAATAAGGTCATACCTTGACGAACGGTGGGCAATGACCAGATCCGTCTCGAGCGAGGGCTTCCTGGCCACAAGTGCCTGAAAAAACCAGGACGCCGTCTGGTGATGGAGGAGTGACAGGTAGTCATGGACATAGACGGGCGATGGCGACGAGACGATGACCCAAAACGCGGGCGCTCGTCATCCATGCGACGGCAGCGCCCGTTCCCTATCCTGGCGACGACGGAAGATAGGGCCATTCGTGTTTGTTGATGAAACGCTTGGACGAGCGCAAGAGATTCAGGAAGCAATGTTAGGCGGATGCAGCGGTGAGTAACAACAGGTAACAACGCGTTTATCAAGTAAATAAGCATCAACTCCTCGTGTCACTTGCTACCAACTGGCCCCCCCCCCCCCCCGAGGTGCCGAGTCCATTCCAGCTACAAACCACCTTCCTCGGTGAGCTTCTTCTTTCTCATGGCTTCCCGACCCCGAATGACACAGCAGCAGCCGCTTGCCCTTCGTCTCGGACGTTACAGCGCAACCAGGTCGTACATCGGCGTGGGCACAATGTACGGCGCGTCGTTATGCGCTGTCTCGCGCTTGCAGGACCCGGCTGGGTGGCTCACAACTCGGACGCGGACGAGATCAAGGATTCCTTCCACGCCGCCATCAGCATGGACATGCGCCAGGCCGGGCGTCGCGACTAAGAGCGTACTCTGGTCGTATACCGCCCTCTGGCACTTCGTCATCTCGAACAACACGGCGATTTGCAGCACGCGCAGGCTGAATTCGCTCTGCCTGCTCCCGCATCACGAGGCGCTCAAAACGCACCTGGACGCGCTCGCGCGCAAGTAGGCTGCAAGGGCGCAGCCGCTACAGCTGCACGACTGGTGTGCCCAGGTGCGCGTCGGCTACGAGCGACTTGGGCGGACGCTGTGGCGCGTTGCTCGTGAGTTTGACGTGCGTGGGTACGGGCTCGTGCTGCACGAAGAACTGACGAGCAAGTGGTGTGACTGCGGTTGCTCGACGGGCCACCTCAGCGAGGTCTGCGAGCGCACGGTGCGTACGGGTGAGGCGGAGAGTGGGGTCAAGGAAAGCAGAGGGAATGGAATGGATGGGAGCTCATGGAGTGGCGGGAGCGCGAGAAGGAGAGGGCAACATTACCTTCCGGAAAGGCGACTTTCTGCTCGCGGTCAAACACTATGGGACGAATGGAATTGCGATCACATCTTACTTTCGTCTGTCCTTCAATCTCAATGTCGCGTTGTGAAGATACAAAGGACTGAGCCATCGAAAACGACGGTCCGGTAGCGTCGCTCTCAGCATCTCCTTGCTCTTGTAAATCAATCTCATCTTCCTCATCCTCGTCTGAGCTTTCCTCCTCCTCAGCGCTAGGTATTGCACGTGCGAAGCTGACGACGTTCTTGCGTTGTGCGCGCTGTCGCCGACTCCGATGGCGTTCGGAGAGGGAGAAGATGGACTGTCGTGAGACATCGTGCGTGACAGTCGTGTTCCCAGCGGACGCGACGAAGGCTTCGCAGAACTGTAGGGACATGTCGAGCACGGAGATGATCGCACGGTGAAGCGCGGAAGTCTGTTATTAGCGGTGAGGATCCCACCAGAACTGGAGGGAGGAAACGTGGACACACGTTGGGCTGCAAGAGACATCGCCTCCGGATCTTTTCGATGCTACACGATGTGAGCAAGCAGATTGAAGGTGATTGGGAAACACACGTACTGCTCATCATGGACCT
Source organism: Panellus pusillus (assembly GCA_013387415.1). NCBI lineage: Eukaryota > Fungi > Basidiomycota > Agaricomycetes > Agaricales > Mycenaceae > Panellus > Panellus pusillus. Next base: position 21,553 of record QVIE01002754.1, read on the forward strand.
GTATCATGTCGTCTAGAGATTTTGCCTTTTTGAAGGTCTCGTGGAACTGGAGGACTTGAGTATGGATGACCTGCACACAACGTAAGCGAAGCCTCTTGTGCTTTTCTCCTGCACGTACATGCGTCGTGAAGAAATTCAAAATCGTACTACCTAGAGCATCAGCATCGACTGGCAAAGGAAACAAGATCCACCCACTTGATAAACCAGCTCAACCGACTCCTGACCGCATAGAACACCTTCAAGTCGTTGTCCAATCTCCCGTCTCTCCCTACCCCGCCTCGTACAAGGATCCGCTCCAGCATCGCCTTGGCCCTCCGAATCTGAAGCAAGAACACCAACACCTCGCCGTATATCTGCAGAGTCCGTGGCGGAAAGATGTACGCGATCGGAAATGGCATTGCGTATTCTACGAGCAGGCCAGTGATCATAGCGCGTTCCGTCTAGACGCGTGGTCGTGATCGTGCGGACGACTTCCAGGAGTATGCCGAGCCCATCTTCGAACGCGTCTTGGAGCCCCTTTTGCATGCTTAAGAGACTGACGACGAGCCGCGTGCCCGGCGGCGCGCTACCTGAGCGGATGCTGCAGATGGCTTCTTCGCGTGCGGCGCACCACTTGTCAAGCAGCCGTAGCTCGGCGCCGACGGCATCTGCAAACGCTCCTAGCGTGCGCGTCATCCGGGGGTGCGGCTGTAGGATTGCACTCGCTCGGAGGAGGCCGCGGAGGAAAATACAAAGGTGACAAAGTTTCGAAGATGTTGCGCCGTTGTCGCGGTTTCCGCCAACGCGGAGAGGAGAGAAGACTGCGACGTGAGGGAAAAATGTATTAATTTCGGCGTCGATTGCGTTTCCTGATAAGATCCTGCTATCAATGCGAGCATGATGTTTGTGCGACCCTGCAATGCCATGAGGATCTCCCGGACCGCATCCTGTTCGTCGATGTACCTCTGGAAGAAGCCATGAATGACCTTTGCGAAAGACAAGAGTCGGACGTGATAATTACCTCGTTTTGCATTTCCACGGCTCCCAAGCTCCCTCTTTCCTGCGCCAAGACACGCTGAAGGGAAGGCCCGAGGGTCGACGCGTCCCCGATATCAAAAGCGCGCCTTCCCTTATCAATGCCCCGCCAAACGTAGTCATTCCGCCAGTACTGCCGCGCCTGCAGCTGCTCGAATTCCTTCCGATGCGCATATGTGTGGGGCGGCCGACTAGGCTCGTTTAGAGCGGCGCTCGACGACGCTTGTAGCGGCGCATCATCTTCTGGACCCAAGGACGAAAACGAGTCATTATCTTCGTCGTCCAGCTCTAGGTCGGAGTCGAGAGAAGAGAGGGAGGCAGCGCTGCTGCTTCCGCCGCTGGTTTCCTCGAGCGGGTCGTCGCCAAATATGTCTTTCCAGGTGGGCGCCGCCGGTGGCAGCGCAGGGTTTCTGATATCATCGAGGTAACTCTCTACGTAGGAGAGCGTAGCGGGCGTGGCTGCGGCTGAGAGGGACATCTAAAGGCCAGATGAGCTTGGAAGTAGAAAGAGATCGCGATGCCCACCAGAAACTGGAGATGGTCCGGAAGGCGGGACATCTTCAAAACTCCATGAACATCGAGATCATTGGCTAACGACTCGATCTCCAACAGTAGCCGCTGTGACGTGAGGGGAGTCGATGGGAAGATTGTGAGTGTGAATGGGAGTACAGGATCAGAACATGTGCTGCATGGCAAGCGGCGCGAGAGACACTGGGGACGTTGGTACGTCGGATCGCATGTGTCCATAGGGTATCCCAGTCGCGAGCTACGGGTGTGTCAGTGCAGGACAGAATATCTGCATTCGCAATGGCCGCAAAACATAGGAATGACCATGATTGAACGAGCGGATCGTCGACGGAAAGGAATTGGATAAGCGTCGAAATACGGCCTGCTGGAGGGTGTCGTGTAGGACAGGCCAATGACGGTCGATGAAGAAAGGAGCGTCTGCAAGTGGTATGCACGAACTTGAGACTGTTGAGGTTGCGTCTGCATAGAGTCCAGGAGGTACGTGATGGGATCCGTGCTTCGCGCCCTTTTTCTGCCACGTTGCGTCTCAGTTGACGGCGCAGAATAAATGCTTTCAGAATGCTGAAAGAGCTGGAGAGTGGCGTGAGCGGCAACAGAGATGTGTTCAACAAATTTCTTACCTTCTCAGCACAGTGTATTTGTAGTTCGGAAACGGGTTGTAGCTCCCGTCTGATGGATAAAGCTTAGTGCGCAAACTCGTTTGAGTGAGCCAACATACCAGCGTTCGCAGTGGGGCGAGCGGCTTGGCCAAATTGTGAATGATTTATGTGTTTTCTTCGCTCACGTCAACAACCGGGAGGTCAAATGTCAGTGCGAATTCGTACCCCTGGATATCGGTCAATTGGAAATCTGAAAACGCGAGAGCGACCTACATCCCGCCTTGAAGCATTCTTGACCACAAAAGAATGAACCTCGTATTCCAAGCCTGCTGAACGTGTAAGCCTGTAGACGCGTAGAACGCGGGCTCTGATTACTTGTTGCACGTTGGGCATTCTAGGCGAGAAGGAGGGTTACCATTGGGACAGGCGGCGCTCTGGCACAAGACAGACATGGAGGCAGATCGGCTTACATGAGCCTCAAGCTGTAAGCAGGCTGTAGAGCCTGCCAGGAAAGCCGACGAGCGGCACGGCCCGTACCCAAAGACTTGAGCCATCTTCATTTTAGACTTCTCTGCACGATTCTCGGTGTAGCTCACAGATCTGTTTGAACTCTGGAGTCGAATTTGTGCGGATAGATCAGTGGCAAGATGTAAGTACGCAGAGATTCAAAATTTGCTGAGATCAGGCACCTTACCTAAGCCCGGCCGTAATTCTCTTCCTGGTATCTTCCATGGAGGCCCAACTGCGAGAGGTCTGTCAACACAAACAGCCAGATTATCTATAGCTAATGAGCAGTTGGAAGAGTTCAGCTTGTCCCTTTCCTTCATGACCGGAACCCTCAAGTTCGCCAACTCGCTCTATCCAATCTTTTGCCGCAAACCGCAAAAGATGCTCCGTACAGGAGCATATTCTTCTCAGGACTGCAAAGCGGTGGCTTGAAGAAACCACAGGAGAATAACATCATTCGAGATCTCAAATTACTTTGTCGGGATCAGCTGGTGCGTCAACGGTTCCATCTCTATGGTGGTAATAATTCTCCGTCCAGAGCGTCTCTCATGACGCGTTCCGGGCACTCGTTAATCTGTCCGATTCCCCGATGCTGGTGTCTACGCTGTCGGAGCCCGCCTTCCTTACGTTCGTTGTGTCCTACATCATAGTGCGTTCCGTTTCATTCCACAAGATATCCACAATGATTCACCGACCACAGAATCCTCAGTCCATACTTGAGGACTTGGCTTCCCTGAAAGCAGTTTGGCGTCGCACAGGTCGCGCGCGCGATCGTCGCGTGGGTCGCGCTCCAGGGCGTCAGGCAGGAGTGGGAGGAGAAGCGGTGGTTGAGGCATATGCGCGAGATTCACGTCAGGGAGGCGCCGAAGAGCTTTGAGTCTATCATGCGTGCGCGCCGGTGCGTGTCTTGAGCTTTCGAATTATATTATATTCAATGATTTTACAGCGGCTCGCGCGTCCGCGTCACCTCGGACGTTGTATTTCCCAACAACCGAGGCCAGCTCATCGCGGCCGACATCGGCGAAGCCTCCATCCGCGCGCAGTCGTTCTTCACCCTCGGAAGGTCCTCGACAGCCACGACGACCAAGCGCACCACCCCAGACCCGCCGCGCATGACCAACGCACAGCTCAAGACGACGCTGCGCCGGCTCTCCAAGCTCGACGGCGACGACTCTGACGACGGCGAGAGTGATGCCGCCGTGGACGACGGCGACGAGTTTCGAGGGTCGTTCCGCGTACGAGTGTCGGTGGCATCTGAGTTCTAATACCTGCGCCGGTGATTTATGGTAATTCTCGAACGGCGTAAGTATGCGGATACTAGTGAGTCCGGACCTCAAAGTGGCAACGAGGACAAAATAAAGGCCAAGTGTGAGCAATAAGTTGAGAGAATGAATCCATGAAAAGCGCAGGGGCGGATCATGGTGATCACGGGACGGGCGGTGGACTTGCTTCTACCCCCCACATCGACTCGACTATCAATGGTATCATCGTCTGGATCTCTAACTTACTCTTCTTCTTCCTCTTTCTTTCTTGCTTTCGACATTCGTTGCTTCTTTCTGACTCGACTTTATCGTTATCGGCCGTTAATCACACCACATTCTAATTGTATTCACCGCTGCGGTACCTCACGACAAACACCTTGGAATCTTCTACGACCATGGTCTCCGGTGCCCCGCTGACGAAACGACAGCGCCAGGCCCTTCGACGTGCGAACGCTGCGGCAGCGACGCCGCCTCCGAGCGAGGGATCATCCGCCCCCGCGTCGCCTCCACAGTCCCAGCCGCAGATGGGCGACGTGCTCGCCATGGTGCGCGCTCGGGAAGCGGAGAAACGCGAACGCGAGGGGGAACGGGAGCTAGGGGAGGAGCGGGAGAGGGCCTCGCCGAGCAAATACCCCACGCCGCTGCCCGACGAGGAGGAGGAGGGGGAGGAGGAGGAGGAGAGAAGAGCGGTAGGGTATCCACTCCTCCACGCTCCCGGCCCCGATGACAACGACGGCTTACTCGGTGCCATCGACATGGAGACGGAGCCGTTGCCACCACTCGCCGTCGACCAGCCATTCGTCGTCGACCAGCCGCCACTCGTCGACTTGGGATTCGGCTACGGTGGGGACATTGACCTCATGCAAACGGCACGACCTGAGCCGCAGCAACGATCGGATCGGGAGGCGACGATTCGGGCGTCCTCAGGCAGGAGGGCAGGGATGTCACGTCATGGTCATTTGCGCGCGCCGGAGATCGCTCGGTATGTCATCCTTTCTACATATTCATTCCCACCAATACTGACCCCATACCGTACAGCCCTTCGCCTCCTCGCGCGCTCTCCGCCGTTGCGCACGCCCACACTCGCCGCCGTTACGACCACCGCGGTCGCCGCATACGAAGCCCTCGGGGCTCCGTCTACTGCCTACAACCCCTCTCCCACGTCTGAACCGTACGGCACCGCTCGGCGCAGCAGCGGTGCGGATACATCGAGTCTGATCGGGGGTGGGAATCGAGATCGAGACGTGGAGGAGGGTATTATGGCTGCGCACCGCGGTACTCACATACTATGTCCCAGCGGCTGCCGCGGCCTATAATCAAACGCTAGAACCGTTAGATAAACATGTTTCCAAGTATCTAGACGGACGTCCTATTAGGATTGACGGTAAACCTCGAGCTTCTGGGGTTCTCGATACGGTAAGCTTTGATGTGTCCATTTTTACTTCCTTTGACTGCGATCCCAGGTTCGAGCAGCTATTGCGCACGGAATTAAGGTAGGCACTCGAGATGGGCATCTTGTAAGTCCCCCCTTTCTTTTTTTATCTTTCCGTGTTATCACCAGCACGCAGGACTGCGCAGGGGCTATGCGTTTACTCACTTAGCACCGGCCGTGCCGTTGCGCGGTGGGCGCCGACGCCCGCCGTTCCTCCTACATCATCTGTGCCACCAGGCCGTGCCGTCTACAGCCACAACGGGCGGCGGCTCGACGACGAAGACCACTCAGAACCGGCGGCAATGGGGACTCCTTGTGCGTTCGAAGCCGCGGGGGATTTCTCGCCGTGGTAAGGGTTTCTTTAGTGTTTCGTTCTGAGATCCTGACATGCTCACTACAGACGACGCATTCTCCCCCGCCCTCGTGATTCTATCCAGACCTGATCTGGCAGTTTTGCACATATTCCCAGCTTCCGTGCTCACGGAGCCACCACCACCCCTCCCAATATTGGATGCTTCGAAAGAAGAATCACTTGCCGGCTCCGACCAAACAATCAGCCCACCAAACGTGCCCCCCGGGCCCGTATTCGCTCTCCACGGCCGTCTCCTCGCCTTCCTTTCACAGTCGCCCGCGTCCTCGCCACCCCCGGTCCCGCGTCTATCGATCCCCTCGGCACCACGTCGCGCACCGCAGAGAAGTGGGGCCGCGCTTTCGGGCGCTTCCTCTCGCGCAGCGCGCCCACGGGCACCGCCGCCCTCGCCTCCGTGTCGAGCGCGCTTTCAGCGTCGTCAGCGGCGCTCCTCGGCGCGGATCGCGGAGACGGCGCGTTCGTTCGCGTCGTCGATCTAGGGGCCGAGGAGATCAAGGACGTGCATGCGTGGGCGGCGGGACGCGCGGCTGTCAGCGCGCTCGCGTTTTCCGCAGACGGGACGAGGCTGTTCGCGGCGAGGAGCGATGGGCTCGGTGCAGGGGTGTGGAGTTTGCGCCCTGTGCGGCGCGCGGGAGACGCAGGGGAGCTCCCGGCGCCAGCGTTGTTGTACGAGCTGCGTCGGGGGCGAACGGGCGCTGTAATCGACGCCATCGCGAGTGCGCGAGACGGGAGATTTCGTCGCCCTCGCTACGCGACGGCGCACGGTCCACGTCTTTGCTGTCAATCCCTACGGCGGACGGGCGGATCGAAGAAGTCACCTTGCGGCAAAGGCGCGCGATGCGGATGGAGGGGAGGAGCACCAGTCGACGGAGGTACACCCCGTCGTGAGGCTGCGCCTTCCGGGTAACGTCGGCGCCCAGCAGCAGCAGCAGCCGAACGCGCCCCCGGCGCCCGTGAGCCCGCTGAGCCCCAGCGGCTCCGCGGGCGTCCAAGACGTCCTCGTTTTCGACCCCGCGGACGGCGTACTCAGCCTGCGGCGCGTCACGCTCGCGCTCGAGGCGCCGCACGTCGCGTGGCTGCCGATTAGCATGTCGCTCCCAGCGGGCCTCCTCATGGGGACGAGCATGAGCGCGAGCCCGCCCCTGGCAGCGTTCGTGGGATCGTCTGCCCGCGGGGGTGCGGCGGAAAGCGCGGCAGGCGGCAGCGGTGCAGGGGAGGCGCAGTTTGGAGGGAAGGAGGCGGTGGTAGCGACTTGGAATCTACGGAGGCGGAGAGGATGGGCGGAGATCCGATGGGAAGAAGTGGGTGAGGAGAGCCCCGCCGCCGTACAGCCTGTCAAGCAAGAGTGAGTCGTCGCTTTCCGTTTGAGCCCCTCGTACTGACGTTATTCCACAGCTGGCTTGTGCAGGCGGAGCTCTCTACTTTCTCGCGCGTCCCTGGCGTCCTGCCGCGTCCGATCTATTTATCTCACCAATTCTCGTTCCACACTCTGGGCGAGGATTACTACGCGCTGATTCGGCGATACCAGTTCTCGTTAGGCGGGACGAAGATCGATGTCCGCCACGAAGTCGAAATCAGCGCATTCGTAGCCGGTACGGGCGGGGCGAGCAGCGAGGCATTCGTCGAAGGCTACGCCTCGTCATCTCCGCGTGCCATCCGCCAGCGTCGCCGTACCTCAGCCTCATTCGATGAACCTCTCGCGAATGCGCTCTCGGTCGCCAACTACGCGCGTCCGGATCCCGTACTCCCCATGCTCCCGCATGGCTCGCCCATGTCCTTCCCTAATTCAATCCCATACGCGCAGTCTCTGTGCTTGGCGATGGCGTTGCGGAGGGAGTGGGGCGGCTGGGGCGCGAGATGCGTCATGAGGCGCAGAAGCAGCTTGCGCGTTCGCCGCTGGATTGACACGGGCAGACGACGCGGGCGGGGATAACGTCGAGGCCAGCGTGCCCCTCAAATTTGACGAGGAAGACCAAGACTTTGCTATACCCCCCGGCTCCGAAGATTTCCTGCGCGTACACGCAGATCGGCAAGACGACGACGCGGTGTCTACGGTGACGTCGGACGATTAGTCCAGGCTGCCACCCGCCGCATTGCAAGCTCCGCCGTGCGGGAATTGCAACAGATACAGCCCGCCGACGTCGTTTTAGTGGAACAGATCGGTCGATCTACGGTCGAGACCCCGTTGGACGCTCGGTGAGTCATTTATCGCTATAATCCAAGCTTACTAACAGTGGACCTCATTTCTTGAGGCTAATGTACTACGGCGACGTCTTGCGAGTGGCACCGGCCACGCGAACACCGACAGACGGGGTGGTCATCGCCGGCTCTAGCGCGGTCGATGAATCGTCCGTCACGGGCGAGAGCCTCCCCAGTGCCGAACGGGTCGGGAGCCTGGTCAAGGCGGGGTCTCTCAACCTTGATGGGGCGCTTAACATCCAGGTCACGCAGCTGATGCACGAGAACTACCTTGTGCGCATCGTGCACCTGGTGCGCGGCGCGCAGGCCACGCGCTCGCGGTTCCAGGATCTCGCAGACCGTTTCTCCGCCGTTGTATTACCCGTTAGTGCCACTTGTGCTGCCATCGCCTTTTTGGCGTGGTTTCTGGTCAGTCGATATGGGCGACATCAAGCGGTTACTCCTGCGGCGGTCAGTGGGCTTACGTATGCGTTGGCGGTCCTCATCGTGAGCTGTCAGTGCTATTGGTGTTGCGGTGCGTGATAATGTATATCTGACTTGTTCTTGCACTAATCGCGTTCGTGACTTCTGTTCAGGTCCCGCTCGTAGTTGCAGCTGCCTTCCGAGCAGGCCGCCGCAATGGTGTCATCTTCCGCTCGTTCGAGGCGCTGCAGAGAGCACACGACGTGGACACCATCGTGCTCGACAAAACCGGCACCTCTCTTGTGGGCTGTTTTCTTTTCAACAAAAAGAGTTACTCGCTCACGGTGCGAACACCATCATCCGTCCCCTCATCTCGTCAAGCGAACACCCTGTCTCCAAAGCGATCCTCGCACACGTCTCGGATAATACCGCCCAGATCCAGGCAGCTCCGGACATTGTCTCCCTCCCGGGAATGGGAGTCCAAGCCATCTTGGCTGGTTACCCTCTCCTCGGCGGCAACTCGAAGTTCACCGGCGCCACGCAGCACCCCATCGTCCAGGACCTCACCGCACGCGGGCTCACCCTCTTCACCGTCACTCATTGCAGCTTTTGGTCTCGCAGATGCGCCGCGAGTCGACGCTCCTGCCCTCCTGCAAGCGCTCGCCGCGCGCGGGAAAGGTGTATATGTGCTCTCCGGCGACAATTGTGTACTAGCTGGTATTTCTTTCGGCAATTATATCATGCACTAGAAATATCTTGCTACTGTTAACTTGTTAAGAAAACATGAATAAGATTCAATCAAACACAAGCTGGCTGTGCCAGCCCAAACTCGAAGATCAGCTTGTTCTAAGGTTTCTAACATTAATGTAGTGTGCCTTTATTGCCATATGAAGTAACTGCTCGTTCTCATTATCTATAGCTTTCTATAGTAAATGTTGCCTCGAAGCTGCGGACATTTACCGATTATTTACGGGGTCCGGCAATCAAAAATTTACGGGCACCGTAAATCATCGGTAAATGATTGATTTCCGGTGTCATTTGCGGGATCCGTAAATAATCAGAAAATAATCGGAAGTTATTTTATTTACGGGCGATTTACAGGACATTTACGGGCACCGGAATTAGCAACTTGTCTCTAGTGTGAATGGTTCTATTGCAGCAGTATACCCGACGTCGAAAGACAACAATGCTAAGAAAAAGAAATCCAAATCTCCCATTGAGAAGAGGTTGCACACAAAGCGGGCACACTTGGCGATGGCCCGCGAGCTGAAAACAATTTGTGATCAACGTCGTCGCGAAATGGAGAAAGCAAACCTGTTTGAAACGGTCCGACCGTTCGACGTCGTTGCGGCGATTAGGGACCGAGTCGAGGCGTTGGCGCATTCGGAAGATTTACGCGCTCGAGGTGAGGCCCTACGTGCGGAGTACCCAATGCTCTTCGAACCGATGCCGCACGTTAACGCCTTACCCTGCGAAGTTGTGTGTGAGATTCGGGTGAAGGACGCGGACCACAAGATAGAAACGCGATCTTACCAAAGCCCGCGGAAGTACAAAGAAGCTTGGCAGACTCTCATACAGACCCACCTCGACGCCGGACGAATTCGACCGTCGACATCGCCATACGCGTCCCCGCGTTTCTAATACCCAAAGCGGATAAAACGGTGTTACCACGATGGGTCAACGATTTTCGTTCCTTGAATTCGAACACAGTTCGGGATGCGTTCCCATTGCCGCGTGTGGAAGACATATTGACCGACTGTGCTAAAGGGAAGATCTGGTCCGTAATTGACTTCACGGACAGTTTCTTCCAGACACGCTTGCACGAGGACTCTGTGAAGTACACGGCCGTCAGCACACCGTTGGGACTATATGAGTGGCTCGTCATGCCCCAAGGGTTGAAAAACGCACCGTCCGTACAGCAGCGGAGAGTCACGGCGGCGCTGCGTGAACTAATCGGAAAGATTTGCCATGTATATCTGGACGATATAGTTATCTGGTCTCAAAGTGTAGAGGATCACGAGCGGGACGTACGTCTTGTTTTCGAGGCCTTGAAAAAGGCAGGACTGTATTGTAACCCGCGGAAGACGAAGCTCTTCCAATATGAAATCGATTTTCTGGGGCATCACATCTCCCAGCGGGGTATTGAGGCCGACGCGAGGAAAGTCGAGCGCATCGTGAGGTGGCCGACACCGAAGTCTTCGACGAACGTTCGGGCGTTCCTAGGGCTGGTGCGATACCTGGCGCGCTTCTTGCCAAAGCTCGCGGAGTGGACGCCGACATTGGAAAACCTGACTACGAAGGAATGTGATAAGTGTTTTCCTGAGTGGAATGCCTCGCACCAGAGGGCCTTTGACAAGATCAAGGAGATCGTCGTCAGCCGCGACTGTTTGACGACGATCGACCACGACAACATGGGCGACAACCAAATATTCGTGACGACCGACGCCAGCGATAAACGTTCCGGCGCCGTGTTGTCGTATGGCGTGGATTGGGAGTCGGCGCGGCCGGTAGCGTTCGACTCGATGTCGTTCAAGGGCGCCGAGCTGAACTACGCGGTCCACGAAAAAGAGCAACTGGCGATCATTCGCGCGTTACGTCGTTGGAGAGTGGACCTCATTGGCGTACCTTTCACGGTTTTCACCGACCACCGAACGTTGGAGAATATTGACAAGCAAAAGGACCTTTCCCGTCGGCAGGCTAGGTGGATGGAGTTCCTTTCACAATTTGATTATAAGATCGTGTACGTCAAGGGCGATGACAATACCGTGGCGGACGCCCTGTCCCGGACCGAATTCGAGGACAGCACGGAGGCGGCGGAAGCTGCGACGGAATCAATGATCCCGACGGAAAACGTGATCGCTTCCGTTTTGGTTCCGCGGACATCATCGCCGCTGGTCGCTGTCTGTTGCTTGGCACGTACCCGGATCAAGGGCAGGAACGAACCCGCCGACGCGATCGCCTCTGTTTTGAATATCGCATCCGACAAAACCGTCCTGGACGCGATTCGAAAGGGTTACTCAAGCGACAAGTGGTGCGCGAAATTGTCGTCGGCCGCGTCAGGCGTTCCCGGCCTCGTCTGTCGGGATGGCCTTTGGTATGTGGCTGACCGATTGATAATTCCCCGAGTGGGTGATATCCGACAGACACTTTTCCATCTCGCGCACGATTCGCTCGGACATTTCGGCTTCGACAAGTCTTACAAGTCGCTCCGAGACGCCTACTACTGGCCGAATATGCGCCGTGACCTGGAACAGGCCTATATACCGGCCTGCCCCGACTGCCAGAGGAATAAATCTAGGACAACGAAGCGAGCGGGGCCCCTACACCCACTACCAATCCCTGATCAGCGTGGCGATTCGGTAGCTATCGACTTCATAGGTCCGTTGCCCGTCGACCAGGGCTTCAACTGCATTACTACGTTCACCTGTCGCTTGGGCTCGGACTTCCGTCTGGTTCCGACGCGCACCGACATTTCCGCCCCGGATTTGGCTCTGCTCTTCTTTGATAACTGGTACTGCGAGAATGGCCTGCCGCTGGACATCGTCTCGGATCGCGACAAGTTATTCATGTCTGCGTTCTGGAAAGCGCTTCACAAACTTACGGGCATCAAACTCAAAATGTCGACGGCTTTCCATCCGCAAACCGACGGAGCGAGCGAACGCACGAACAAGACCGTGAACCAGGCCGTGCGTTTCCACGTCGCACGCAACCAGCGCGGCTGGGTTCGAGCGCTTCCCCGTGTACGTTTCGATATGATGAACACGGTGAACGCCTCTACCGGTTTCTCAGGTTTCCAATTACGTATGGGTCGCTCCCCTCGTATTATCCCGCCTCTCGTAACCGCGCCAACGGCGGAGATGCCCTCGGAGGAGCAACTAGCGGCGGAAATCATCGCTCGCCTCGACCTCGACGTTGTCGAGGCCCAGGAGAATCTCCTCGCTGCCAAACTCTCGCAGGCCGAACAGGCCAACAAATCGCGCGGACCGGACCATAACATCAAAGTCGGGATCGAGTCAAGTTGACAACCGCACATCGGCGTTCAGCCTTCGTCAAGAAAGGCGACGGACGCGTTGCCAAGTACATGCCGCGTTTCGACGGCCCATACACGGTGGTTGATAAGAACGCTGAGTGCTCAACTTACACTCTCGACCTCCCCAATCAACCCAATGTTTTCCCTGTTTTCCATGCCTCTGAACTCGAGCCTTATATAGAAAACGATGCGGAATTATTCCCTGCCCGCAAGCTCGCCGAGCCGATGCCAATCGTCAACGACGCCGGCGAGGAAGAGTGGTACGTCGAAGACATCATCGACGAGCGAGCGCGCGGACGCGGAAAACAATACTTGGTCCGATTTACGGGATACGGCCCTGAAGGCGATCGGTGGCTCCCAGCTCGCGAACTGGCCCAGTGCGAGGCACTCGACCGTTGGCTTGCAAGAGCCCGAAATTAGGTGGTAGGAGCCGGCTGGCAAGCTTTTTCACACTGCAGTCGAGTGGGTACCTTCTTGGAGGCCGGGGTTTCGACCTCGCGAAATACCACTCGGGCATGCATTTTTACTATACGCTACTGATACTTACTGATACATTTGAATCGTGTGGGCGTTTTTTAGAGGTGGGGAGGGTGTAAACCTGGTGGCTTACTAACATACATGTGACGGAGTCATAACGTCACCTTTTTCTTCCTCTTTTCCCATATCATCTGTACTCGTCGTTTACCGACCCAACAACGGATCTTATTGTTCTTTCGGCCTGATTATCTGAGTGTTTCTCTCCTGGTAAATCCAGGTGAGTTTCCATACAGACACTTCTAAAACAGAGTTAACACAGCTCTGTACTGTGCTAGACCAGCACCATAATGCACAAAGGAGGTATATCCATGGATATATATATAGTCCAGAACATGTGAAACAGGAAAACTTTCCTTTTTGGGATGCTAGGATGAGTAGTCCCAATTAAGAAAGATCAACTGAACCAAGTGGCTAGGCAACAATCTGGCACTTCAAAGACTTCAAAACTATCAATCAACTACCCAATCTATATATTATACCTGTACACTGCTTCATGTGCTCTGGAAGAACAGAGGATTTGAAAAGTCACTGATTTGTGCTAGTATTTTGCATTTTTTAGGTCAAGAAAGCTGTTTTATGTAAAATGAATCCGACAGGCAGATAGCCCTAATCAAGAGCTACAATTTTCATTTTTCGGTCACATGATCATGTGAAATTGATGGCAGGTGATGTGGCAGGGCAGATGGCCAAAGGAGGCAAAAAAATGCTAGTATTTCACATTTTTCCAGCCATCAAAGCTGTCTTACATAAAACGAATCAGTCAGGCAGGTAGTCCTATTCGAGGGCTACAATTCTCATTTTCTGGTCACATGATCCTGTGAAATTGATGGCAGGTGATGTGGTGGGGTAGATGACCAAAGAGGCAAAAGAAATACTGGTATTTCGCATTTTTCCAGCTATCGAAGCTGTTTTACATAGAACAAATTGGACAGGCATGTAGCCCTGATCAGGGGCTACAATTTTCATTTTTTGGTCACATGATCATGTGAAATTGATGGCAGGTGATGTGGTGGGGCAGATAACCAAAGGGGCAAAAGAAATACTGGTATTTCGCATTTTTCCAGCCATCAAAGCTGTTTTATATAGAACAAATTGGACAGGCATGTAGCCCTAATTGAGGGCTACAATTTTGATTTTTGGTCACATGATCGTGTGAATTGATGGCCGGGCAGGTCACGGTGGCAGTGTCAGACGGCAGGATGTGATGGGAATGCAATAAACAGTGGGACAGATATCCCACTGTTTAACTAGTTAGACCCGGGCAATGGTATCCCACTGTTTAACTAGTTAAACCCCGGGCAATGGTATTCTTGATAAAAGGCATATATTTATTTAATTTGGTGATATATACATTACCAGAAATCTATTTTATGTGCCGGAATCACTGTTCTCGGCCTGTACAGAGTTGCCATCACAGCCGGGACATGGCCTTGGCCCTTGGGCAAGCAGCCCGGATTTAACGCGTTAACCCCCGGAACAATACCCCCGGTTTATCGCGATAATTTGAGTATATGAGCTGCTTTGACTACGAGCAAGTGCTGCTGCTGCTGCCCGTTGTGGCAGGTGTGGCTGCCACACTCGACCATTCGGGGCTATTTGGAGTAGTTAGGCTTGTCCGTAGCTTAGTCAGCAACATTGGGTCCTTTCCGCCTTCACCCTACCGCTGCGAGCCCCGCTGGCTCATCTCCTGACCTCTCCACTTGGTGATTGGATTGGAATTCGCTCGACACCACCCCCTACAGACCAGATAGTCTGTCTCAGGCCTACAGAGACTTTCCTCTGTTTTCATCTCTCACCAGCTGCTAGCTGGATTTTCGGCTCATTTTTTTACGACTCGCACCCATCGTCTCTTGATCACGCGCAGTGTCCGAGTCCCCGTCGCTCCTCACGCGCTCTGTCCGCGTTTCAAGATTTCCTTACGTCCCCCGCGTTTTTGGTAGCCACGTCATCGTGACGTGGCAATGGCAAAGAATCGCTGCGGCGCCCTCAAAAAGAAGAAAAGGAAGGAGAGGGATCGGCGGGAGGCATCTGTAAGCACCTCACAGTCCCCTGCTGCTACTCCCCACCCTCTTCCCTCCACCCATCTCACCCACGGCAACAACGACGATTCCGACGACCCCCGGTCGGAGTGGGAGGTCCCCCCACTTGCTCTAAATCCCGCTGCCTGGCCGGAGCATGTTCGGGCCTTTGTCTACGCTCCTCTTACCCCATCGGAGGTCGCCTCCGACGACGATAGTGCCCGTTCATGGGCGGACGACATCCCCGACACTCCCCCGCCAGCACCCACTGCACCGATCACCAGCGCTCCCCGACTGCGTGACTGGTCTGCCCTTCGGACCGACAATCCTCACCCATGGCGCACCATTCGACGGCGGAAACATCGTTTGAGGCAGTCGTGCCAATATCCCGTGGACCGCTTGCCTCCAGTCCCAGCTCAGCCAATGTCTCCTACCGCCGTCCATCCACCCACATCGACGCCGCCGCCCGCTCTGATGTCCTTACACGATGATCTCCCCACCCCGTCGCACGATTCACCGGTCGATACTCCATACGGCCCGGCCAAGTTCTTGCTTGCGCGCCTCTGTGTGGGAGCGCTTCCCCAACCGGATCAGCTGGTGGAGGACATCTCGGACCTCACCTGGGGCTCCAGTGATGACCCTCGTGCTGTTTGCCTGCACGACTTGGCTCCCGACACACTAATCTTCCTCGGTGCGCTGATCTCCATGATTGGTCTCGTGCACGACTTTTTGCCGTACCTTGGACCAGCTATCAGTGGTATTGCAGATACATGGGCCGAGGCTTGTGGTGCTTATGGCTAGATCGTGGGCGCGAGGACGCGCCCGCGTCCTTCGCTTCGCTCGGACGCTTTTTGGAGGGGGGTGACTGTGGCAGGTGTGGCTGCCACACTCGACCATTCGGGGCTATTTGGAGTAGTTAGGCTTGTCCGTAGCTTAGTCAGCAACATTGGGTCCTTTCCGCCTTCACCCTACCGCTGCGAGCCCCGCTGGCTCATCTCCTGACCTCTCCACCGTGTCGTCAAGGGTCTCGATGCGGACGATTCACGTAGTTTACGAGGCAGTTTGAGAACGGTTCCTTCTGTCCTTCGTCAGCGTGACGTGGCAGACAATTTACAGACTATGGAGCGAGCTGGAGGGTCTCGCTCAGTTCCAATTCGTCGCTAGTAGCTGACGAAGCGGCAGGCAGCGTCCCGTGGGGTAACGCGGAAGCAAACGGAAACAAAAGACACGAGGATCTGGTGATCCTGATACGCGATGCGATGCGATGCGGCGGCGACACTACGGAGGCAATTGTTCAAAAAGTGGAAACTCACCACTTGGGAAAGGGGTGAGAAACACTCAAATGTCCAAGAACGAACAATTGAACCGAAGTGTATTAAAATGAAGAGAGTATCCGTGCACAGAGTCCGAGGAAAGAAAGGAAAAGTAATCTAGATTATGTACTGTTTGGTTGTCTGAGTAAGCATCAGGCTTACAATATCGTGACAATGTGACTAGATGTAGGGTCGCTTGACTCAAGTGCCCCAGACGTTCCAGAGTGATCAAAGTCCCAACAATTTTTCAAAATCGTTGCATCAATCAATTTTCATGTCAACACGGTAACAACATATTCAGCCGTGCACCTCCACTCGGATTGACTTTGAGCACTCTGGAATGTCTGGGCCACCGAGACAGCCTCGAAACTGATTCTGATTTCTTCTGGCCATGCCAATGGCGGCGCCGCACCAACGTCGACATGTCTGGACTCCCGGATGCGGCGCTTGAATACATTTTCGTTCCTTACTGCCTGCTTTGCACCCCCGCGTCTGCGTCTGCATCTGCGTCTGCCGCCTCGTTCCCTGCCGCCCCTTTTATTTTTCTCTTTCTTTTTGTTCCCTTCCTCCTACTCCTGCCCCTTCCTGTCCCTCCGTGCCGCGCGCGCCCCATCACGCCATCACGTAGCCCACAGGCCCAACGGCAGGGACCGCGTGCGCGTGTGTCTGCACGCGGGGAACACACGCGCGGTGGAGGGGGTGGTGGGGTGGGCGGAGGGGGTCTTGGCGCGGGAGGGGGGGAGAGAGGGGGAAAGGGGAGAGGAGGTGCGCGGAGAGGGCGTGTGCGGGAGGGATGTGGAGGACGGTTATCGGGCTCAGAGTCGGCGAGGGGGTGAAAGGGGGGCAGGGAGAGAGGTGCACGGGGGGGTGGCGCGTTCGCGCAGGCGACGGTGGGGGCGGCGACGAAGTGCGCTGAGAGGGCGAGCAGGGTTGCGGCGTGGCGGGCGGCGGTGCCGTCGGCGAGGCGGAAGGAGGCGTCGGCGGCGAGGACGTTCGCAGCGCTGAGGCCGTTGGTCTAGATCTGCGGGCGCGCGTAGTTGAGCAGGCAGTCCCTGATGAGGGCCGTCGTCGGTATCATCGCTGTTGTTTCGGGCCAGAATAGATACATAGATAGATAAACGGCCGAGGGGGGAAAAACACCTCAAGTAGCGACGAGAGCTTACATGTAGACAACGGTAGGCTTTCGAGAGCGAGCTTGGCGACGCGGCCCCGGCGCTGACCCGGGGCCCATAAATGCCGGTAGTGTGCGCCTTGCTTGACCTGCACGGAGCTGGAGGCGGTCGGCGGCTACGGTTGCGAGCAGGCATTACGGACCTGGAACCTTGAAGTCTGAAACCATACGCACCCATTCCAACACAGCGTCAAACAAACAACCGCCCGAGGCCCAATTAGGCAACTTTCCGACTCGACTCGAGGCGCGGAATCAAGCAAGTGCGATACAACAGCGTGGATACGATGCATGTATATTCCAAAATCATTTTTATCGTAATACATGTACAGGATATATCTCTCATAAATAACATCCACCCTTCCCGGCGGCTGGCTAGTAGTAGACACAAAAACAGGATATGAGATGATGCGTTCGACATGTGTGGCGGAGGTGGCGATGTGGGATGGGGGTGGCCGCGGAAACGGTGGGTTATGGTGGTGAGGATTGAGTTAAAAAAATGTTGGTATCATATAGCAGTGGACGAATGGGAACAAATGGCATGAAGGATATCGAGGGTTGAGATTGAGAGATGGAGGTTACGTGCGGAGTGTATCGTATCGTATGATTCATTCAGTGTAAGTATGTAAGTATATCAGCGCAGATCATAGATAGAGCGTTAGATAAATGAGGGGTGGTGGACAAATGGGAGTGGCAGAGGGGAACAGAACACAAACAGGGAAAACAGGGCAGAGACAAAACAGACGAATCAGAGTCCAGAGCGCGAATCGGCGGAGAGAACCAAGAAACAGAAATGGATGGAAACACAAACAACATGCGGGAATATGGTTGGTGGGGCTTGGTAGTTATTACACGTTGACGTTGATTGCAGGTGTGGCTGGGGAATATATATGCATGCGTGGGAAGTGTGCGTTGTTGGACATGAGTGGATGGACGTGGGTGCGGATCTGTGCATGAACGAAGCAAGGAAAAAGAGACAATGCGACCACCGGAAAACGAGAAACGAAGCCCGACGCTGCGTCTAATGCGGATGCGGATGCCGTGCAGTGGGTTGCAGTGCGGGAGGGGTGGTGGTACACTGGGAATAAATACAGCGGCGAGTAGGCGCTCACTGCGCCTCACCCTCCGCCGCGGGCTCGGTCGGCACCGGCGAATGCGAGAACGGCGAAAACGTCGAGCCCGCCCCGCTGCCGACGCTTGATCCCGGCGCCGCCACTGCGCGGGGTACACCCGCAGTCTCCCATCGACGCGACCACGCCCCTTCGGGCGCCGCATTGAAGAAACGGGGGGCAGGGAACGCCTGCGCAGACGGTCCGTGCGAGGGCTCTTGCGGCGGCGGCGGCGACATCAGGCGCTGGTGGAAAGCGGCCTCGGCAGCAGCAAGACCTTGCTGCTGCTGCTGCAGTGATGCCCCGATCCCAGTTGCGCTCGTCGGCGTGCGCACCCCGAAAGGGTTCTTGCTATACGACAAGCGAAGGCCGTCGCCCTTGATGAGCCCATTGAGGGTGTTGCCGTACAACTCGTTGAGCGTCTTGGTCGCAAAGTTCACGTCCTCGAACTATCCCATTCGTCGTCAGAAAAAGCCAGCCGAAAGTAGATAAAGCCGAAACATACCTCGACAAAGCACATCGGTCCACCATTGCCCTTCGGACTCGGACGGACAGACATCTGCCGGAACCCGGCGCACGCGCTGAACACTTCCCTCAGCGCAGCCTCCAGATGCTCCATCGTCAAGCCCGCGCCGCCAGCAGCGGGCAGCGCCGGCAGGTTGCCCACATACAGCGTATTAATCGGCGGGTTCTGGTCCACCGCGCGCCCCGTGCCCGAACTCGACGGCGACGCGAGCTGCGGCGAGCCGCCGCCGCTCCCGCCGCTGTTGTTCCCGCTGTTCCCGCCGGGGATCGCAATCGGCGCGTTCGGCGCGCCGGCGCCGTTGAGGCTCGTAGTAGACGACGCATTCCGCACCGCCGCGCGCGTCGTGGGCCCGCGCTCGGGGTCGCTCATGCTCCTCTCCGACCCGCTGGACTGGGAGCGGCCCTGCCGGTGCTGGAGGTACTCGTACCCGGCAGGCTGCTGTTGCTGGTCCTGCTGCATGAACGGCGACGTGTACTGCCCTCCCTGTTGCTGAGCGTATCCCAGCGGGACATAGTGCGCCGAGGGCAGCCCGTGGTGCGGCGCAAACTCGCCGGGGGGCGGCGACGAAAACGCCCTGGGCGCCTCGCCCGAGAAGGGTACGCCGTTGGCAAGCGCGTAGGCGGTCCCGTTGGGAGTCGTCTCGGGCGACGACGACCGCCGGCTCCGGCTCTGCACGCCGCCGCCAAGACGCACCCCGTCCCACGGACCCTGCACGTACCCCCGGCCCTCCTCGCGCTGCTGCTGCGTCGGGGGAATCTGGCCGTCGCGGGAGATCGAGAAGGCCTCGAACGCCCTCCGCTCGCGCTCCCTCCTCCTCGTGCGCTCGCCGTCCATCCCCATCCCCGCCGCGTCCCTCTCGCGCTCGCCGCGCAGCCGCTCCTCCTCCGCGCGCTCCCGCGCCCCGCGCAGCCCCATCGCACTCAGCACCCCCTGGTGCCGCCGCTCCCTCTCCTCATGCAGCGCCACCGCCTGCTGCTGCTGTTGCTGCTGGTCCTCCTCGTCGAGCGCCAGCGCCAACTGCATCTCGTTGCGCCACTGCGCCATCTTCCCGTTCGTGAGGGCGCCGCCGTTGATGTTGGGGTTCGAGCTGAGGTTGCCGCCAGCGCCGTTGACATTGAGCGCGCCCGGGTCCCTGGCCGGCATGCCGATCCCGCCCATCGCGCTCGACTCGCGCTCTCTCGGTCCTCCAAACGCATCCGCGTACATCTCTCCAATCATCCCGCTCCCCGCACCCAGCCCAGGCATCCCATTGATCGCAGGCCCGCCACCATTCATCCCCCCCATCCCCCTACGCCCATCCCCCCCGCGCCCCCCGCGACGCCCACCGGCCCCACCCCCCTCTTCGTGTGCAGATTCTTCTTCGCCATCTCCGCCTTGAGCACGGCCCCCTTGTCGATGTCCACCCGGCGGCCCTGCAGCACGTCCCGCGCACCGAGCGCCTCCTCCCGCGTGCGGAACTTTGCGAAGCCGATGATCTGCTTGCGCGGCGGGCCGGGGTTCGCGCCTGCGCCGACGCCGCCGAGGGCGAACTGGGACTGTTGCGGCTGGGGCGTCGGTTGCGAGGCGGCGCCGGCGGGGTCGCCGGAGTCGGAGGATTGGAGCGGTGCGGGTGCCGCAGGCCACGACGAGATCCCATCCCTGCCCGCGTCCACGACGACGCCGCCCTGGTTGACGGTGACGAGGTTGTACGGGTCGTTCGAGCCCGAGTACACATTGCTGTTGTTGCTGTACCCGCCGCGCTGGCCGGGCGTTTGAGAGGCAGAGAGTGGGGGCAGCCCGTATGCGGTGTATTCTTTATTGGGGATCTTGAGCGTGGCGGCTTCGAAGCCGGGCGAGAAGGTGAACATGTTTTGGAATTCTCGTTCCTGGGGGATTGTTAGTGCTGTGCATAAAAAAAAGATATATGTGGGCGCATGTAATCTGACTTGCGCGCCAATCGAAGAAAAACGCCCGCACATACACCCGTACTGCGCCCACGACAACGACTGACTCACCTGCATATCATCTGGAAAACCCACGACAAAGATGGTGGAAATGTCCTCCTGCATGCCGCCGATGGAGCCGATCATGCCTGGCGGGGGCAGCGCCCCACCGCCGTTCATGGGCACATGTGGCCCGTACGGGGTCTGGGAGTGCATGGTGCCGGTGCCGTTGATGTACGGTGCCGCGTAGCCGTTGAGCTTCTGCTGGGGCTGGGACTGCTGCTGCTGGGGCGGGGAAAGTCGAGGGGATATGTGGGCTTGAAGTCGAAGCTGGCGCGGGGATCGAAGGGCTGGAGGACGGGGGACGTGTACGAATCGGGATAAAACTGATGGGCGGTGGCAGAGGGCGGCTCGCGGTATGGGGGCCGCTGGGGGAGGCGCGTGGCGTTGGGAAAAGCGGTGAAGGACGCGCGCGGATAGAAGGGCATTTTGTTGTCGGGTGTTGTGTGGTATGGCAGGGTGTTGTTGGTGCGGTCGTCGTCGCTGTCGGCGGGGTTGTTGGCGGGCTCAGCGTCGGCCTGTGCGTCGAGCTGGTCGAGCAGCGACTTGTTGAGGAAGCCCTCGTCGGGCTGTGTCGGGGTGAGGGCGGGGAAGGGCATCGGGGACGGCGACGGGGTGGGTGCCGAGCAGAGCGTGTGCCCGGCGATGGTTCGGAGCGGGGTAAGTAATAGCAAAAGGGGGCGCGATTGGAGAAGAAGACGGATCGTGACTTGTTGTGGGCATCAACAACCACAATCCTTCCCACGCACGGACCACTCGGCATCTCCCGGCTGCACCGCCACACACACTCCCCACAATGCATCGGCCAGCGAGCACGCACCGTGGAATGAGACGTCTGGTCGGTGGGGGCCGTCTCCTTTGTCTCCTTCTTCACATCGCCTTTGTCCGCCCCACTACCCCCTTTGTCCCCCGCGAGCGTCTCCTCCTCCTCGTCCCAACCCAAGTACCCGCGGTATGCCATCCGTCAACCGTCCGCAGCGCTCCGGCCAGCAAAAAGAAAGAGCAAGTCGTCCAAAGAGCATCGCAGAGAAAAAGACCGTAGAAGACTCGGTTTCAGAGCCCGTCACCACCTCACAGCGTGACATCCACACCCCCGCATCAATTCACAATTGCCACACGTCTTGATTGCCACACATCGTAAATCCAATCATGTCTCGGCGCGTGCTCTTCTCTTTTCGTTCGTCCATTTTTACGTGCATTTTACAACAATATATTCGTTCGTCGCGTCCCCTTTTACGCGTCGCGTCTCCTCGCCTCTATCGACGCGTCTCTACACCCAAGAACATCCATCTGCCGATTGCTATCGCGCTTCGTGTGCGGGGCTCGTGTTCGACGCGTGATTGACGCGTCAAATTGGCTTGCATGACGCTGCAGAGCACATGCATGCACGTTCGCGTCGCTAACGCCGACCTTGCGGATCTGCAGACTCAGTGACTCCGCGACCACCCGCCCGCCCTGGAAAGCAAGGTAAGTAAACGAGTAGTCCAACCTCAGAGTGTCCAGAAGCCAAACGAGGCTCCACTCACCACGTACATACGAACACGAACATGACAGCGGGCCCATAAGTAGCATGACCTAGCCGTGGCCATGGTACAGAGTGTGTCGTTCGTTGTCGTACCTGTAGTCTGCGGGAGTCTGCACCCAAGTCGAAGACTAGAGAGAAATGCGTGCACGCAGAAAACAGAAAAGAATAGCAAAGAGACCCGTGCCCCAATATCGAAACGCAGCATCAGAAGGTTGAACGACGAGTGAAGCCTATAACTGGTCCACTCCGCCCCGAGTCGCCCGCAACACACTGATCAACGCAGCGACGCCGCCCGAGTCCGCCGCCTAATAGTGGGAGGCCTGGTTTCGACTATAGCCCTATTGGGCCCGGTCCAGGGATCCGGCGTCGACTAAGTACTGCGAATTGAAAACAGTCCAGTCAAGATCCGAGAGGTCGCCGCACAGTGACACTGACAGTGCGGTCAGAAGTACCCGCGCGCGTCGCGTGTTCGAAGTTCGGCGGCCGCGGGTGGAACCGGGGTGATCTAGGCAGAAGCAAGCAGGGTCTGTTGCAGAGCACTGCAGTCTGCGGCGGGAGTCTGTATCCAAGGCGAAGAGGAGGAATATGTGTACGCGTAGAAGACAGAAAAGAAGAGCAAAGGAACCCATGCATGGCCCAATGGTGGATAAAACGCAGTATCGGAAGGTTGAACGACGCGTCGAGCTTATAGCTGGTCCAGCCCGCCCTGTTCAACGCAGCGCCGCCGACTCGCGAAAGACGCAAGAGAGTCCGCCGCCTAGCGGGAGGCCTGGTTTCGACTATAGCTATATTGGGTCCGGCTCGAACAATGCGAATTTCCTTAAAAACAGTCCAGTCACTTCAAGGTCGGAAGATCGATCCGAGAGTACCCGCGCTCGTCGCGTGTCCGGAGTTCGGCGGCCGCGGGGAGGGTGCGCGTGAGCCAAGGGTGATCCAGGCAGAAGCAAGACAGGTCTGTTAGACCGCACTGTAGTCTGCGGGAGTCTGTATCCAAGACGAAGACGTCACGGTGTATGCGCGTAAGAGACAGCGAAAAGAAGAGCAAAGAGACCCGTGGC
The DNA here is from genome assembly GCA_013387415.1 of Panellus pusillus. Classification (NCBI taxonomy): domain Eukaryota; kingdom Fungi; phylum Basidiomycota; class Agaricomycetes; order Agaricales; family Mycenaceae; genus Panellus; species Panellus pusillus. The sequence continues at coordinate 45,132 of QVIE01002754.1, forward strand.
CCGATGGTGAAACGCAGTATCAGAAGGTTGGACGACGCGTCGAGCCAATAGCTAGTACACTCCGCCTCGCCCGCAGCGCACCTGATCACCGCTAATAGCGCCGCCGACTCAGTGTAAGAGAGTCCGCCGCCTAGTGGGAGGGTTGGGACTGCCATATTGGGATCCGGCATGAACAATGCGAATCAAAAACAGTCCAGTCAAGGTCAGAAGACCGATCCGAGAGTCCCCGCAGTCACAGTGCGGCCAAAGTACCCGCGCTCGTCGCGTGTTCGGAGTTCGGCGGCCGCAGGAAGGGCGCGCGTGGAGCCAAGGGTGATGTAGGCAGACGCAAGCCAGGTCTTTCAGTAGTAGATTTCCGGTTTGAGGGATGGCGCGTTGACGTTCGCGAGGTACGTTGTTGGCTTGAAGGCAAGGAATTGAGCGCACGTCTTGCTTCCGCGGAGTCACCTATATGGACATATAGTCTTACTTTGTCCTCCATCGAATCTCTATAACCCGCCGTCTAGTCATTGGAGATGGGAACCGTTTTGAAGTGGCCACCAGAAGTTAGAACTTGCCAAGACAGGAGAGAGAGAGACGATTCGGGCTCAGACAAAGAAATGATGAATCTTCTGGTTAGAAACCGATTAGTGTCTAGAACTGCAGCACAACGAGCGATCAGACAGCAGTTAAGAAACAAGCAGACACCGTCGTTCAAGTTCCAGTGCAAAAACACAAGTTCTAAAAGCGGTGCACCTTGTTTGTCCCAGCCCAACAACGCGCTCTCGTGTCCTCCCACTATCAGCCAGTCCGTCCCACCATGTACGCCTCCTCCGCCGCCAAAAAGCCCGACGCCGCACGCACACGCGCCCCGAGCTCACCGACGAGCAGAAGCAAGAAATCAAAGAAGCCTTCGAGCTGTTCGACTCGGACAAGGACGGCGCGGTCGACTACCACGAGCTCAAGGTCGCCATGCGCGCGCTGGGCTTCGACATGAAGAAGGCTGAGGTGCTCAAGATACTTAGAGACCACGACAAGTCAGGGCATGGGCTTATGGATTTCGAGGACTTTGCTAAGATCAGTGCGTACCTCTTGTCTTGGGCTGGCGGGCACGCATGCATGGGTGCTCACCGCGCACCCCCCTTGGCAGTGAGCGAACGCATACTCGCGCGCGACCCCATGGACGAGATCCGGCGCGCGTTCCAGCTGTTCGACGACGACGGCACGGGCAAGATCTCCCTGCGCAACCTGCGGCGCGTGGCGAAGGAAATCGGGGATCGGCTCGAGGATGACGAGCTGTAAGCCGCCTGCTATTACGTCCGTCTCCGACCTTAGCACTCACGCATGCATGGAAACGCTACCCAGGCAAGCGATGATAGACGAATTCGACCTCGATCAGGACGGGGAGATCAACGAGCAGGAATTCTTCGCCATAATGACGGAGAATGTGGATTGACCATGGGTGGGTGCGTTACGCTCTCCTCCCCTCTATTTCGGCTTCGCCTCATGCGTGCGTGTGTGTTTAGGCTCTGTTCTCTACGTGATATGTTTTCGCACTGTTGTTTCTCTCCTCCCATTGTAATATACATCTCGCAAATGGCTTTTTCTCATGGCGGACAGCTCGGTGGCTCGTCAGTTATCTCTGGACTCCACCTAGACTGGCCTGCATATCGAGGGACTCCAACTTTCCGAGCAGCGACTTGCCTTGACTACACCTCGGGTGCCAGGTCCTTCACTGGCGTCCCAAAAGTTCCGTCCAATCAGCCTGCATCCAACCCGACCCGTGCAAGCGCTCCCGGCGCGACTCAAGACGGCACATTCGTCAATCTAAATGTGGAGGGAATATATCAGCCGTTGTGTTGCTGCGGCACTGGTTGTCAGCAGGCTTGCTCTGCCAGCTGCTTACTGGCTGTTGGGTGTGGTTTTTGTAAACGGAGACCTGACTGGTACCCGTGGTACCTGTTATCATACCATAGGACCTTGACTACCGATGTTGGCGGTCTCCGTCGTGTTTGCTACACGGCCAAATGGTATTCTGAGCAGCCTCGAAACAAAACTTCCTAAATGGGTTGCGGGAGTAGTGGACCCAAAAAGGGAATCCGTGTTATGTAACGCCTGTGTACGAGATACCACCAAGTCGGACTGCCGCTTCCTATTTGTATTTCAGCTTCAAGGTCGGACTCGACGTGTCAAACCCACAACGACTTCACTCTATCCATGAGCTTTGGGAACTCAAAAGAAGGCAAGTCGGTCCAAACTTGCTATCAACCTTCCCTACGGTGAATCCTACCGTCGGTCAACGTTTTGTTACCCGATAATAATAATACCCGTACCCCAACGATCCCCTCGCCGCCCACCACCCTGGTCGACCTTCCAACAAACCACCGGCGTGCCCAAGGCTCTTGTTCTCGTTGTCCTGCGGCGGACGATGCCACCCAACCCGTCGTATCACGGCTCACCCAGCACCCTTGACAGCTCGAAAGCAGCTCGTCGGCGCCCGCAGTGCCTGCCTTCGTACTGAATCGTTCTCTGCGTAGCTTACTGTCGTCTTCCATCTCCCGTCTTTTCCCTAAACTTCGGTCGCGAAGTGCCCAAGGGTGCCCATTGGCCGAATCATGCCCCCATTGAACTGTGAATGCCACAAGAACGCCGCCGCTCCTGCTTACTACTTAGGCTTGAAATGTGTCCATCGAAGCAAGATCTGCAAGTCTCTGACTCATCACTGGTTTTCGTTTTCTGAGGTCCGAGGAACGCTCTCGTACGTCGCGCTTTCCCTGCGATTATCATTGGTAGCCTGCCAGCAGCCTCTTCTATTCCGGCCTATCCTTCAAACTTCCTCTCCGAAATGAGCTGCTTACCTCGTTGTGGGTTAGGGTAACAATCCTTTACCTTTTCCCCCGCATTTTTGAAAAGTTATTTTGAAGTCTCGGCATCATCAGACCACGGTAACATGCCACAACGATGGACCCGCATTCCCCCCTCCAATCTCATCCAGGTCTTCTTCGTCTCGTGCTCTATGAACAATAGATCTGGACAGCACATTCTGCGAGTGACACCTCTACTTTGCGTTTTCCCTGTTCTTACGTCTTCTTCCAGCGTGGCCCCGGTCTCCGATATCCGATTCTCACTCGAACTTTCTTCCGGCATATCAGCTTTCTATCTTCGTCAGTCGTCGGCGGTCCATTTCCCGTTCACCACTGCTTCTCGCTCGGTATCTGACTCACGGCTCACAGAGTGTACTACTACCGCCTGGTATATGTGACCGCTTTCTCTTCATTTCTCTTGTGGAAAACCTTGCGAGACGACCTGAGCTGCTTATCCGGTACTTTGGGATGCGTTACTCTGCATCGGTTCGAAGTCCGCCGAAGTGAATGCTCAAATAATTCAGCTGCTACCAATACCTGGAGTCGACGCGCTGTCTTCTTTTCCGATATTGCCGACCCAGAGTAAACGGATCTGGCAGCCGGAAGCGCCAAATTCGAGGCACCGTTGTCTGGATCTATCAGACTTGCTTGCGCCTCAATCTACCTCAATGCCTAGGCGCCTTCTCACCGGCAGACTCCGGAGACAAAATCACGCCATTATTGGCTCAGGTATGTCCTGACGTCAAGTAGCATCCGTTCTCATGATGCACCGAACATGACCCAGAGATTCTCCCAGAAGCCTTACAGTGTGTGTGCAGAAGAAACGTCTTAGTACAAGGATTTCTGGTCCCAAGAAAAATCCATGAATGTCCTGATATACAAGTATACAAATGGCTATACGGCTGCTCTAATTCTATTAGTGTACACCGAGAAGCACCAATAATCAAGCGGAGATCGGTACTGATGGTGATACAGCCAACAGCTTCACCGTAATCAGCAACGAAATGGAAGCAAGGATTCAAAGAAAGGGGAACTCACTGATTTATCCGCCTGCTCCTGCATCTTGAAGTAATTCCGATGCAGCCCACACTCGGTTTTCTCCCGGCCAGCCCAGCGGCCCGCGCGCTCGTCTTGACCCTCGCCGACCTTGATGGTGGAGTGCCAGTCGCCGACGCTGCGGTAACCCTGGGAAAGGAGTGCGTTACGGGGAACCTTGTACTCGTCGATGTACCACTCGATGAAGGGGAACGTCCACTCGAAAAGGGGTTCAGCTTGAGCAGGCCAGTCTCGTCGACCTCAAGTGGTTGTAGGGATGCCCGATCGCCGCCTTGCGTCGCGCGCCGACCGGTGATGACTGATTTGACGCCGAGTTCGTCGTAGGCGCGCCTCGCGGGTTCTACCTGGCGATCAAAAGGGAGTTACGATCTGTGCGTGCTCAAGATATTTGTCGATTCTTACCTTAATTGCGAAATCATAGGCGTCCTCGTTCGTCTCCCAGAGTCGCTCGCCATAGCGCGCTTCAAATTCCCGGGGCGTCTCGCACCCCTGGGGCTTGTACACATGCACAGGCACGTCGTACCGTTGCTTGACCTCCTCCACAAGCGCGTACGTCTCGGGGAAGTGGTAGAGCGTGTCGAGGAAGATGAGCGGGGGCGGGGAGGTAGTGATTTTGGAGAGCATGTCGATCGCGACGAGGCCCGTGAGGCCGAAGGCGGTTGTTTGGTAGAGACCAGGTAGGTTGTCGACACCCCATGCGAGGATCTCCTCCGGCGTCAGCGTCCGCAGGTGCGCGTTGATGGCGGCGAGCTGGTCCTGGGACAGGGGGAGCTCGAGCATTTTGGATGACGATGGGGTGGACATGGTGGTAATGTGTGTAGTCGCTGTAAACGGCAAAGCTGTATGCACATGCTCTTTTATGTACCATCACGCTTTGCAAGCAAGAAGAGAAAAATTAGCAACAAGCACGCAATCTTACACCAAGCTTACGCGATGAGGAACCCAATCGGGTAATCGAATGACTATATCGAGTCAACAGCCAAAGCTATTGTAAGCTTCTTAGTTTCTGCGTGAGCTTCTGAGCCTCAGCGTGGGATGACAACGCGGGGAAACGCGGAATCTCGGCCGAAATACAATGCAGAAAATTGCGGAATGTACAGTGTCTCATAACATTGCGCTGCATCTCTATCGCTCTTTCTCGTGTAGCTCGCCTAGCTCAATCCGATAGACTCACAGAGCGTCAGACTCTATCGCTCCTTCTCTTGCTGTGCAATGACGTCCATCCATGAGTGATCCGCCACAGGCTACGAAGTATTGAGACTAGGGACCACAATGATGTAATGCCAATAAATACCCTGCTTGCACTTTCGCCCAAGTTACGGTTCGTCTTGAATGCGGCAGCACCCAGAATGATGGCAATGGTCAGTCCTTGAGCCCACATACGGGCCTGGACGATTTTCTGCGCAGTAGTTTGAAATCTGACAACGATTAAAATAAGCATAGCGCATCCGGGAGGTACTCACTTGTCTCGCGAGATGATACCCCCTGCCGCGGCGAGACTCAATGCCCAGCCACCAACGATGATGGAGTACTCATGCCGCTTCGCCCAGTCCGCAAGTTTATCTGTCGTGGATAGGCCCTCCCATCTCGTCATTTCAGTCGCCTCCTGCGCTTGAATCAATTGTAAACCCTCTCCCTCCCTTTCATCCCAGGAATAAGTACATCGGAATCGAAGAACGGAGGAGACCGGCGTACCATTGAGATTTATCGTATTCCAGCCCCCGGCGTTCAGCTTGTATTGACAGAGCGGGGGCAGCTATTACAAGGACCCCAAGAAGCTTGAGCGAGGGAGGTAGTTGGCGGTAATACGCCCAACGCCGGTGTGCCCAGACAGAGCCCAAGGTGGCGATAGTGCCAGCGATCGCAGTGCCTTCCAGCGCGCCTCGTCGGGTCGCTGCAGTGTGCCCAGCAATCTGTTCGGGCGTTGCCAGCTTCATGATATTCTAGTCTAAGAGGGAGTGGAGGAGGCTGACGTCGAGGTCTGACTTATAAAAATTTTGACCGGACGAACTCGGCTCTCCGGGAATCAAGTCCAGGCCCGAGGCCGTTGTTCGTGTGCAAGTCTAGGGTGACAATTACGAGCGGAGCCGATTTCGTGGCCCGGGTGGGACCGTGACTCTCAGAAGGCGTTGGAGACAGACTTCAAGCGCGTCCGACATGTTTTATTGCACCGAAACAATACAATTCATGTACCTACGAACTACCTAGAACATATATTTACCTACTGACTACTATTGCGCGACAAGAGAGGAGAAAGAGATGAAAAGCATTATGCGAAAATTCAGAAATGATCCACCGTGAACACCCACTCCCCTTTGACAATATCAAAGCTCTCGAAGTGCGTATCCTTCATGTTCTTCAGTCGCTTCAAGTGCTTCACCGCGCTGGGATGCGTCGCATCCTTGATCGGCTCCCTTGTCGCCTTGTCCACCGCCCAGCACCTCAACAGCACCAGTCGCGCACGCACGTTCAGTCCCGCCCCGGGAGGCGGCTTGTCCACCTCGTCGCTGTCCGGGTACACGCTGCACTCCTTGTCGTCGAACCTCACCACCTCACCCAACAGCGCCCCAAGTTTCGGCAGCCCCGTCAAGTCAACAGGTTCGAGGAATCGGATCTCGCCGTAGCCTACCCGGCCAACGACCAGGTCCGCAAACGACGATAGTTTCTCGTACCCCGCTTGCCGCAGCGTCGCCAGGTCTGGCCGTACCCAGTACTCCCCTTCCTCCTCCGGATTCTCACCCTCGCCCTGCGCCCCGTTCGCGGCACTGCTTTGTTGTTGCTGCGCCGTGAACCGGTTCGCAGGCGGTGCCGCGGCGCGCGGAGCCGGCGTCGGCGAGTCAAGCACACTACTCGCGCTCGTCCGCGCCAAAGCAGCCGCTGCCGCCGCCTGTTGCTCCTTCTCGCGCGCCGCAATCCCCAGCGCGGGGCTGAACGTGATCTTCGCCCGCCCCGGTGACGCCCCGGGTGACGTTGATTTGGCGAATAACTCCCCAGCCTCGACCTTCTTATCAAGTATCAGCTTCTTCACGCTATGCCGCGGCCCGCTGCCCAGCGCCGGACTCCCACTGCGCTCCGGCGAGTCGAATCCGCTGCCACCAGCACGACTGAGGGACAAGACGCCCGGTTTGCCACTCGTCAACGACATGTTCGCAAAGGCGAACGGGTTCCCAGGCGATCCGGGCGGCAGGTACTGCCCTTGCGTCGACGCGCCAAACCCTCTCAACTTCGACCCCGCAGGCGTATAGCTGAGCCCCACACGTGGAATCGGCGACCTTGTCGGTACGTCCACGAAGAAAGGCACCTTCTTTTTCGTCGATTGCTCGAGGTTCACCGCATGCGGTCCAGGAGGGAGCATCGAGAACAGATCCGTCGCGATGGGCTGCGCGATCGACGCCGTCAGTGTGCCTTGTTGTGGGGTTCCGTTGTTCAAAGCCGTAGACGTGTTGAGCGTGTTGGTGCCGTTGAAGCCGCCGAACAAGCCCGTTGATTGGCCAAGGCCCATCGAATTCGACTGGCCGAGGGCAGGGGCGCCTAGAGGCTTGTTGGCGTTGTTTCCGAAGATGTTGTTCCCTCCAAACGCCGACGTCTGATTTTGTTGCTGCCCGCCAAGGGTGTTGCCAAAGAGCCCGGTCGTCGGTGCAGTTGTAGTGTTGTTGTTCGGGGTACCTAACGTCGGGAACAACGGAGCTGCCGGCTTCGCACCAAACAAAGTAGACTGCTGCTGTTGTTGTTGCTGGTTATTGGTATTGAACAAGTTGTTGCCCCCGAACAATGGGTTCGGATTCGTGGTCGTATTGGTGTTTGTGCCCCCGAAAACTGTTGGGAGATATCGCTCAGTGAATGTCAAAGGTAAGGAAGTGAAGTAACTCACGAGGGTTGGGATTCACAGGCTGCTGCTGGGTGTTGGTGCCGAATCCACCGAATGCTGATGGCTGCTGGGCCGGGGCTTGCTGCTGTTGGTTTTGACCGAAAATGCTCGTACTCCCAAAAGCATTTTGAGTGGGCTGAGTAGCGGGCTGTCCGAAAATGCTGGGCTTTGCAGCGTTATTGTTGTTGTTCCCTGGTATCCAAATGAGCGATCGACACAACGAGGACGACATCAGACTTGCCAAAAGCACCGAATCCTGAGGTTGTAGGCTGCGTTGTGTTATTGTTGCCGAAGATGCTCGTTTGAGCCGGCTGTTGGGTATTCCCGCCCAGAGGATTGGCGTTGTTGTTCGATCCGAAGGTTCCGCCACCACCAAAGCCACCAAATGCAGGCTTGTTCGCATCTCCTCCAAACGCTCCGGTAGCGGTCCCTCCACCGAAAACACTAGTTTGTTGCTGGGGTTGTTGTTGCTGACCAAACGCGCCAAAGGCTCCTGTCTGCTGCTGCTGCTGCTGCTGCTGTTGTGGTTGACCGAACGCGTTGTTTCCCCCACCAAAGGCATTCGCAGCGGGGGCAGTAGACCCGAATGCGCCAAACCCCGTTGTCGGCTGCGTCTGTGCGGCACCAAACACGGATGTCTGAGCAGGTTGTGCTTGACCAAATATACTGTTGGTCGGCTGCTGGACTCCACCGAAGGCGGCGGATTGCCCAAAGGCGCCAGCTGTCTTGCGCCCCTGGGCATAATCTTGTAATCGGAGTTCCTATCGCGCGACTGTCAGATCAGAAGTCTGCAAAGCAAAAAAAAATGTACCTCGAACGAAGTACCGCGATACGCAGGCATGCAAGAAATCGACTGGTAAGTGAGGGTCACTGTTGGTTGAGCAGGGTCCTTTTCTGCAAACGCCGTGTATGCAGGATTAGAGGAACCCGTCGTAACAGCCGGTACATTTTCCATTTGATTAGTGTTATTATCTTGGATGTCGTCAGTCGCTGGGGAGACAGAAATTCATATGCACCTACTTGCAGGTGCTCCAAACGCCGTCGTGGCTGGTTTCCCAAACAGACCAGTGGTCTGACCAAACGCCGAGGACGTTGTGTTGTTGTTGGCAGGTTGGCCAAAGACACCCGTAGCTGGGGCCGCGTTGTTAGTTTGTCCGAAAGCGGTTGTACTGCCAAAGGCATTGTTCCCGCCCCCGAACGCGCCAAAACCGGTGGCAGGCTTTGCACCACCAAACATGGGATTTACCGCGTTGGTCTGCGCCGTGTTGTTGTTTCCAAACGCGCCTAGAAGATGTCAATCGGAATCCGATTGGAACACAATAAAAAACGCGTACCAAAACCACCACCAGTATTGTTGCTCGTGCTCGCAGAAAGATTCCCAAACATGGGATTGGCTTGCTGCTGCTGTTGCTGCTGCTGCTGCTGCCCGCCAAAAGCATTAGTGCCGCCGCCAAAAGCTTGAAAGAAAATCAGATGGTGTATCGCGATTTTGAGAGCTCAGACCTGATTGACCGAATGCTGAGGGTTGGCCAAAAGCAGAGGTCTGCTGCTGGTTCTGCTGCTGATTATTTCCCCAGGTAGAGCCGAACATGGTTACGCTGCAGAGAATCCGGGAGACTTTAAAGGGCCAGGGTGTGACTCTCAACCGGTCAAAGCTGATACTGCTCGGCACCGCCACCACACAGCCACAAGTCATTTTTTGCCCCCCGCCATGCCCGATGCTGAACGGACAAGGCGCAAACCAACCTTCAACACCCTTGCGCGCGAGGAGTCGTTCAGAAATCCGCCAGAAAATGGGTCAACTTACAGCATTTTGAACGAATTTGTGGCTCCCCATATTGAATCATTCAACGCCCTGTTCGATGACTCCGGTTTACCTTCCGGTGACGGCGACGGCCGCGGACTCATGTCTCTGGGACTCGACGACATTGGAGAACGCGTCGTTTTTGATCGGGATGGCAAGGTCGAGAACGGGGGCTGGGGAAACCGAATGCGAAGTGGGTATTGGCGCGTTCGTGTCATTTTTCTGCTCATTTCTCTCTAGTTTGGATTGAGTCACCCAGCATCTCTCGTCCTATGGTACCGGACAGGGATAAGCATTCCACGACGCGAAAAGTCTTCCCGTCCGAAGTACATTCCCATTTTACTTACATTCCAATTCTCATCATCCATCCATAGGCTCGCGAACGGCTGACTTCATATCGCGGTCGCATGACCATCAAGCTATGCTGGACAGACCCCAGCGGTCAGCGGCACGAAATGCCCAGAGACTGCGGTCTTGTGCCCATAATGGTTCGCTCCGTGCGGTGCAACCTTCGCGGCATGTCCTCCGCAGAACTTGTGAGGAAACACGAAGAACCCGAGGAGTTTGGCGGCTACTTTGTTATAAACGGGAACGAGCGTCTCATCCGCTACCTCATCCTTCCGCGACGCAACCACGTAATCTCCCTCCTCCGCCCCACATTCGCAAAACGCGGTCCATCCTACACCCAGTACGCGGTTCAAATCCGTTGCGTGCGACCGGACCAGACAGCCGTCACAAACACCTTACATTATCTTTCCAACGGTAGCGCCATGCTGCGATTTAGTTGGCGAAAACAGGAATATGTCATTCCAATCATGCTCATACTCAAAGCCCTCGTGGGCGCCTCCGACAAGGAGATTTTTGAAGGCGTCATGATGCAGGATTATGAAAACACCTTCCTCACCGATCGTGTAGAGTTGCTGTTGCGGAGCTTCAAAATGTATACCCTCAAAACTGGCGACCAGTGCCTCGAATATCTAGGCGACAAATTCCGCGTTGTGCTCGGGGTGCCGGAGGACTGGGCCAACGGCGCGGTTGGAGCATACCTCATTCGAAAACTTGTCCTGGTTCACCTGCAAAACCCTCGCGATAAATACCGGATGCTTTTGTGCGGATTAAACCCTTTCTACACGTCATTCAATAATTGCTATCTTCTAGATTCATGCTCCGGAAACTGTACGCTCTGGTCTCTGGCTCATGTTGTGCCGACAACCCTGACTCCCCCCAGCACCAAGAGGTTCTTCTCCCGGGTAGTTTATACTCCATGATAATCAAAGAGCGCCTTGAAGAAACGCTAAATCAAATCCGCACCAATATCAACGTCGACTTGCGGAATGGAGTAACGGTCGATTTCCACGACAAAAAGTACTTACAAAAGGTCTTGAGCAAAGTCAACTTTGACATTGGCGCAAGACTGTCTAATTTTCTGGCTACGGGCAACCTTGTCTCGCCCACGGGTCTGGATCTGCAGCAAGCCTCTGGCTTCACCATCGTCGCGGAAAAATTGAACTGGCAGCGCTACATCAGTCATTTCCGGTGCATACATCGTGGCGCCTTCTTTGCTGAACTCAAAACGACGACCGTCCGCAAGCTGCTTCCAGAAGCCTGGGGTACGCGTTACCCACGGTTATTGATGTAATTTGTCTCATCTACCGTTCAGGCTTCCTCTGTCCTGTACATACTCCAGACGGTTCTCCGTGTGGCCTCCTGAACCATCTTTCTCGCACCTGCCGCATTGTTACTTCCCCTCTTACCGTCGCACACATCCCCGCCGTCCTTGCCGCCCATGGCATGTCCCTCCCCTCATCATCCATCTCCGGCGTCAAAAACCTCGTCGTACAGCTAGACGGTTGCGTCATCGGCTGGGCGCGCCCCGCCACCGCTGCACAACTCGCGCAGAATCTTCGCATCTGGAAAACGGAAGGCATCCATCAGATTCCTCTCGACCTTGAGATCGGGCTCGTTCCCGAATCGAGTGGCGGGCAGTACCCAGGGCTATATCTCTTCTCGACGCGCGCGCGAATGATGCGACCCGTCAAGTATCTCGCCAACGGGTGTGATGACCAGGTGGGGTCGTTTGAACAGGTATATATGGATATTGCGTGCACGCCCGATGAGATTGAGGTCGGGGTGTCGACGCATGTGGAACACCACCCGACAAATTTCTTGTCGATATTGGCGAATTTGACGCCGTTCTCGGATTTCAATCAAAGTCCGCGGAATATTTATCAGTGTCAGGTAACTACTTTTTTCTCTGAATACGCGTTCTTGCTAAGACTTGGATTGGCAGATGGGGAAACAGACGATGGGTACTCCGTCGACGGCGTTGCAGCATCGAACAGATAACAAACTATATCGGCTTCAAACTGGGCAGAGCCCCGTCGTCCGACCAGCCCTGCACAACACGTATGCGATGGACTCGTTTCCGAATGGAACCAACGCTATCGTCGCGGTCATATCTTACACAGGGTACGACATGGAAGACGCTATGATCCTCAACAAGTCCGCGCACGAGCGCGGATTCGCCTATGGGACCGTCTACAAGACGCAGGTCGTCGACCTCAAGGACGTCAAGGGCGCGTCCAAGTCCGCCACGCCGACTCTACATTTCGGACTGGGGCGCCTGAACAACAGCAGGGACAGTGACAAGCCGCATGCTTCGCTCGAATTTCTCGACGCAGATGGGCTGCCTTTCATTGGTGTCAAGCTTTCCACCGGCGATCCGATCGCGGCTTACACCGACGACGTCACGGGCCGGACAGAGTTTGTCAAATACAAGGGCGACGAAATGGCGCTTGTCGATCAGGTCCGGCTTCTGGGTCAGCAACCATTGGCCGCCTTACTTGTTCTATCTGACATCTGTGTCTAGGATCGGACGCGGGCGACTCCGAGCTGCAAAAAATCCAAATCTCACTCCGGATCACCCGTTCACCCGTCATCGGCGACAAGTTCTCTTCTCGACACGGCCAAAAGGGTGTCTGCTCGCAGAAATGGCCCGCTATTGACATGCCTTTCAGCGAGAGCGGTATGCAGCCCGACGTGATCATCAATCCGCATGCCTTCCCTAGTCGAATGACGATTGGCATGTTGGTGGAGAGCATGGCGGGTAAGGCAGGTGCGATGCATGGGCTTGCGCAGGATGCGACGCCCTTCAAGTACGTATTCCATCTTCTGTTTGATCGCCTCGTATTAATGACCGTGGCTTTCTTCAGGTTCAGCGAAGAAGACACCGCAATTGACTATTTCGGAAAACAGTTGCTAGCCGCCGGATACAACTATTATGGCAACGAGCCAATGTACTCGGGAATAACAGGCCAAGAGTTCGCGGCGGATATCTACATTGGCGTTGTCTACTATCAACGGTTACGACACATGGTCCTCGACAAATTCCAGGTACGGACAACAGGTCCTGTCGATCCTGTTACGCGCCAGCCAGTCAAGGTTTGTTTATTATTTTTCCTGGACAGACCTTATTCGATGTCATATCAATAATAAACTATCATAGGGTCGTAAACGGGCGGGAGGAATCCGATTCGGCGAGATGGAACGGGACGCACTCATCGCACACGGAACGTCATTCCTACTCCAAGACAGATTGATGAACTGCTCCGACTACTCGACAGCCTGGGTTTGTCGGACGTGCGGCAGCTTGATCTCGCTGGCTACGAGGATATCACTCTCGGGGAGGTTGCTATGGGGGAGTCGGGCACGCTGAGATCGTCGGGTCCGGGCGGAGAATACTGTCGTGTTTGTCGCGCAGCTGCGGAGCAAGCAGACGAGCTGGCGCGGCAGGCAATGGCGGCAGGTCAAGCGGCAGTCCCACCGCCACAAGCCGACGTCCGAGTGGCCATCTCGTCGCAATATGTTCTCGCCGTGCCGCTGCAAAAGGCGGCGACCTGGACATTGTTGCAGTGCCCTATGTCTTCCGATACCTCTGCGCAGAGCTGGCGTCGATGGGGATCGCTGTTTCGCTTGCTGTCACATAGTTTTCCGTAGTCAACACATGTTTTGTTTGCATTTACATCTAAGTATACGTCCAGGGATGACTACTGAATGAAATAACAGCCCGAATAATAGTATGTATAAATCCTCCGAAGATAGAATAACATAATTTACAGATGCGAAGGGTAAGGGAGCATGTTAATGGTATCAGTTAGGCGCCAAGTTCCGAAACTATACGAGTAGACGCATCGACCGGCGCAAACGTAACATACTTGCGGGCTGAGCCTCCGCAGCTACGTCAGCCGGGGCAGCAGCAGCGATAGGTGCTGGCTCTGACTTCTTTTTCGCGCGACGCGGTCGCGGGGGCGCCTGCTCCTCGTCACCGCCCAAGAATAGCTCGACAAGGGCGAGTTCAAGCATCACTTCCGACGCGTCGCGTGCGGAATGTGGATATCGCTGGTAGATGGTGATGGGTAAGGCACGTTGTCAGATGACGGCGTGGGCTCGAGCGCCACACCCGCCTTGGCAAGGAATATATCGAACAGCAGGCGGCACTCGTCTGCATTCGTAGCTCGCGCAAGAAGCCGCCGCATATCGCGCGCCTGATCTTCCGCAATGGCTGCTGGTGCTGGACCTGTGGTTGAGGGAGAGGGTGCGACAGGCGTGATAGCAGGTGGAGGCTTGCGGGTCACAGGAGACACCGGGGAAACGGCCTGCGTCTGGGGCGTGGGCTGGGTCTGGACCACAGGCTTCGGACGCCTGGTGGCCTCCGGGGCCGCGGATGCGGATGCCGACGGCCTACGGGAAGAGCTCCGCGGCGGCGACTGCGCCTCAGCGGTACCGTTTTTGACATACCATTGACAGGCCGATTGTATCCGTTCCCATTGACGCTAGCGCCATTGACGTTCTCGTTCACGCTTTGAGTGTTCTCGGGTTTGATGGGACAGCGGGAGCCTGACCATCAGCTATCTGCTGTTCCCACGTTGGCATCACCCGACGTGGCGTCCCGGGTTGGCTGATAGACCCGCCAGGCTGTACGGCAGACGTCTTGCGAGAGCGCGGCACGGGATTGTGGTACTCGTCATCCAAAGGCGACGCCGGGGGTGAGATTGGGGAAATGGGCGGTGGACGGGGCGGCACGGGACGATTTGCGAGTGACGACAAGTTGCCGTATGAAGTCTGGTGCGTCACCGCCTGGGTCCGCACAGGCGTGGCGGCGGCCCCATCTTGCTCCCGCGTATGGGATCCTCCGTTGACTGACTGCGGGACTTCTCAGACGTCCCCATCGCAAGCCTGGACATCATGCGTTGCAGACGCCCTGAGCTCTTCTTCCCGCCCTCGATAGTGCTGGCGCCGTTGCTAGCAACAACCCCATGGTCCAGAGGGCTGAAGCGAGAAAATCCAACATGTCCCGGTTGGCGGCGGAGACCTTGGGCTCTGGAGGACCAGAGTTCAAGAAGTCGATCATATCCCGGGTGTCGGCAGTCCTATCACGGGCAGTTGAACCTTCGCGCGCGGCCGACGCTAGACGCGGAGACGATGGGTTGCGTCTAGGGGTTGTGGGCGTTGCAGAATGACGGGAGGGGGTGCGAGGTGGTGGTGCGGCCTGCTGCTCGTCGGCCTCATCATCGGAGCCAGCCATGACGGCGTCCAGGTCCAAGGACTCGCGGTTCTTCTGGATGCGGCGAGTCTTGACTGGGAAAGGGTCGGCATCAAACCCTGCAGGGCCCCGCGCTTGGCATGAGACATGGGCAAAGGAGGGGGATTGGGGCTGGAACGAGAGGACTTGGGAGTGGCAGAAGAAGAGTTATTTGATGTCGGCTCCTCTTCGTCTTCTACGATTGAATCAACGTGCCGAAGGGAAGGCCTCCGCCCGTTCGCCCGGCTGGAAGAAGAATCAGGGAAGGCGAGAGGGGGAGGTTTCCGATTCCCGCGTCCATCTTTTTCTTGTTTGTACACCTGCCGTAAGCAACATAAGCCCCTGATGTGATGATGGATATCATGTCTAGCCCCACCTCCATCGTCTTCAATCTATCCGGTGTCAGCGAAACCTTCATCGTCGAGTCGGACCGCATGAGATTGTCGAACTCTTTAGCATCGCCGAGTCCTGACACAATATTCGGATCCCCTAACTGATGACAAATATACTTCAAGACTCACCTCAGGGTCCGACTCATTGAGATTGTATGCAGCCAAAGTCTGCTTGGTCTCTTCGCTGAGTACCGATTCCGAACGCTTGTGGCCGTTCTGGCTGTCTCCATCACGCTCACTCGAGTTGCGGCTACCCGTCATGAGTTTCTTCATCCGTGCCTTGTCAAACGACGACCGGGAATTCGAAGCAATAGTCGTCGCGGTGGTAGCAGCGGGCAGTGTAGCCGTCGTCGAGGTCGCGGAAGTTGTCGCACTGGTATCGGTCGACCCGCGGGATCTATGTTGTACAGATGATGAAGAAGACGCCAGATCTTGATTCGACCCGCGAGACAGAGATGGCCTGTCGCTGCGTGATAGGGACTTGCTGCGGCGAGGCTTGGTGGTCTGGGTCAAAGATTCAATTTGTTGATACACTAGTGTGGGGTATCAGGAAAATATTATCGACTTGTGGGAAACGAACCTCGCATGGATTTGAAAAGTTCGTATAATATAGAATGGTCTTCGCAAAGAGCAACGAATACATCCTGAACAGTCGCGCCCGTGCGGCTGCTGTCTCGCGCGGCCACACGACCCACGTTGGACAAGATATGCCTTGAAATAGGAGTTGGCAAGCCGACCACATTGAATCTCGGAGATCATACGTACTCGCACATGGACCTGCAAATCAAAAATGGCTTGGCTTCAGAAGACGTTCGGGAATAGAAAATGCGACCAAACGCACTCAAGTATAGCCGTAAGGTATAATGACGCTGGCGCTACAAGGGAGGGGATCGGGGGGTCATCCGCCCCATCAGCGTCATTCTCTCCTGTAGCTGAGCTACGGCTGCCGAGTCTTCGTCCGACTCATTCAGCGTAGAATATGCTCGCATTTCAGCCGAAGGAGCTGAGAAGTAAGAAGTCAATAGTGTCCGTCGTCCACACACCCATAGCAACCGCACCTCGAAAGCCCACTGTAGACTGAAAGTCTGGGAATCATCCTCCAGGGTAGCCGGGACGAGCCGTGCGATCCCAGTACGCTCGCAGCTCTACCTCAGCTTCCAGCAACGCCTCCTTTCCCAGCGAAGTGGGCAGAATGCTAAGTAGGCTCGCTCGCAGCCTGTCGGTGGACAGCGAACGCGCGTTGTTGAGGATATTGAAGAGAAACTCGTCGAGAAGAACGTTAATTGAACGGAGCGCCTCGGGCTTCAGCTTAATTGGACGTATGTCGGACAGAATAACGTCGCGGAGTGGACGAGATGTACGACGGCCCTGGGAGTGAAGTGAGTGCGGCACCAGGGACGGGAAAGGGAGAGGACGCGGACCAGTGGCTTCGGTCGCGCCAGGCATCGTGCAGACCGTTATGGAGAAAAAGGAACCCTCAAGCTTAGGCTTGCCATCACGAGATCCCATCATCACATCGGCTGTACAGTGTATATAAACGCCAAAACCTAGATGTGTACGCGGTTCATACATAGATAATGATAGATACCTCTCCTATTATTATAATGCGAGCATGTCTTTCACCGCTGGTTCCTCCTCGTCTGCCATGTGCTGCAAGTTCGCCGCGTCAGTATCAATGTGATGCTACATCTCCCCCTGAGGCCCCAGCACCAGATGCCCTGTTGTGACCCAGTCCGAAAATATCCTTCGAGTTCAAATCCCTCATCTCCCGCACCGAGCAACATACAGATCAAGTAATTCCTCGACCACCCGTATGTTTGCAAAAAATTCAAAGTCGGGCTCTCGCCTACCGTACCGCGTCGCGCGCACGGCGTTGGCACTTCCGGTCAGATGTGGCGCAAAACCTATGAGGACAAAATTTCAGTTCCAAACCGCTCCCTGGCGTCTCAAACACTTACCCAAGGATCCAGCTCTGCATGCCGTGCCTGTGGAATCGACGGCATCCCATCCCAGGCGCGAACAACGCTCAGTCCGAGAGAGACTCTGGAACCTCTGGATTCGCGAGCGACTCTTGCAAGCCATAGGAGGTTTGAGTTCAGTCAAGTTCTGCTTCGCGTGACCGAGATTGTGATCCACCAGCTGGCTCGCCGTTGGGAAGTCGCTTGACAGCCTGACTCGAAATGAGTCGATGGTTGACTGAGAGACCGTAAACCCATATACGCGCAACGTCTCGTGGCGAGGACGCGTTTCTCAGCGTGAATCCCGAGCCTCCCGTGGTCTGAGAACACGTTCCCGCGTAGATTCCACATACATATCTGGGTGAAATCAATAATTGTTGCAGCACGTTGCTGCCGGCTCACGACTTCATTCATTCGTCTCTTGGACGTGAGTCTGCACAAATGTGCGACCAGGCTCTCGAAAGAGTTCAAGACAATTTCACAGGAATTGCACACGAACTCATGATCATCGATCCTTGAGTATGCTTGCAGCATGGTTGTGGCCTCTACTTCATCTGAGCAGCAAGCATAGATGAAGATGAGTAACAAAAAATACAGCCAGAGATCAAAAAATACAGTCATAGATACAATCAGAAACTCTCGGTGTTCTGGTAGATTCCTACATCAAACTCTTTGGTCAGTCCTGCGCAGTTGTCGAAGACGGCCTCGTACCCAGTGCACGCCGCCGCTTTTATTCCTCCACGTCAATTTTGAGCTCGTCCTCCTCATCCTCGTGCTGCTCGTGCGCCAATTTCGTCACCTCAAGACTAACTTGGTGCTCCATTCCTACATCACACTCTTCGGTCAGCCTTGCGTAGCTGGCGAAGAAGGCCTCATACCTGGCGCATGCCGCTGCTTCGATTGCTCCATATCACTCCTGATCTCGGGCTCTTCGTGTTCCTCCCCCTTGCGAGACACGGACGCCAATTGAGTCGCCTCGACACCAACTTGGTGTTCCTTTCCCCCCCGTGGCCACAGCACCAAATGCCCATTCGCAATCAGATCCGAAACCTCTTCCGAGTTCAAATCCGCCATCTCCCGCACCTTGGCAGGATACGACGGCAGAGCCGAATACTGTTTCGCCCGCGCATATGGCTGCAGAAATTCAAAGTCGTTCTCATTGTGGTGCTTCTCCGCGTTGTACCGCTTCGCGCGCACATTCACTCTCGCATGTATGTGGCGCAAAACCTAAACCGGGGCCAAACGTTAGATTGATTGGTTTCATGAGGCGCCTCTGAACACTTGCCCAAGGACCCAGCTCTGCATGCCGCGCTTTGAGATAGACGGCATTCTCACCGCTGGCACGAATATGCCCAATCTGAGACAGCTTCCTGCAGCTCCGGGATGAATAGGGGCGCCTGTGGCACCGTCGGACGCGTCGATGGCTTCAGATCGTCGAAATTCCGTTCCGTATGACCGCGATTGTGCGCCAGTAGCTCGCTTGCCGTTGAGAATGTCTCATCACAACCTGACATCTAATGAGCAAAAGAATGACCAGAGGGAGAGACCACAGACCCAGATGCGCGCAGTGTATTTCTTGAAGGACGTGGGTCTCGGCGTGCATCCCGAGCTGTCTGTAGTTGGAGAAAACCTCTCCGCACAGATCCCATATGCACGTCTGGACGAAGTGAGTGATTATTTCCACTGTTTTTGCTTTCTTACAAAATGCTCATTCGTCTCTTGAGCGTGAGTCTCGTGCAAATGGGCGATCAAACTCTCGGAAGAGTTCAAGACAGCCGCACAGGAATTCCACCTGCACGCGACCTCACGGATCCTTGAGAATGCCTCCAGCATCGCTGCGGCCTCTTCCTCATCTGCGTACCAAAGATGGAGGAAATCAAAATATGCAAGATGAAACGAATACAACAACGGACTCTTGGTATTCTGATACATTCCTACAGCACACTCTTCGGTCAGTCCTGCGCAGTTGTCGAATACGACCTCGTACCCAGTGCACGCCGCCGCTCCCATTCCTCTACGTCAATGCTGAGCTCGTCCTCCTCGTCCTCCTCCCCGTGCAACCATTTCGTCACCTCAGTACTAACTTGGTGCTCTATTCCTGCATGACAGTCTTCGGTCAGCCTTGCGTAGCTGGCGAAGAAGGCCTCGTACCTGGCGCATGCCGCTGCTTCGATCGCTCCATATCACTCCTGATCTCAGACTCTTCGTGTTCCTCCCCCCCGCGATACACGGACGCCAATTGGGTCTCCTCGACACCGATTTGGTGCTCCTTTCCTCCCGGTGGCCACAGCACCAAATGCCCATTCGCAATCAGATCCGAAACCTCCTTAGAGTTCAAATCCGCCATCTCCCGCACCTTAGCAGGATATGATGGCAGAGTCGAATAGTGTTTCGCCCGCGCGTATGGCTGCAGAAATTCAAAGTTGTTCTCATTGCAGTGCTTCGCCCTCTCATCCGGAGGCTTCGCCGCGTTGTACCGCTTCGCGCGCACATTCACTTTCGCATGTATATTGCGCAAAACCTAAACCGGGGCCAAACGTTAGATCTGATTGGTTTCATGAGGCGCCTCTGAACACTTGCCCAAGGACCTAGCTCTGCATGACGCGCTTCTGAGATAGACGGAATTCCCACCGCTGGCGCAAATAATGCCCAATCTGGGACGGCTTCCTGAAGTTCTGGGAGAAATAGTGGCGCCTGCGGCACCGTCGGACGCGTCGATGGCTTCAGTTCATCGGAATTCCGTTCCGTATGACCGCGATTGTGCGCCACCAGCTCGCTTGCCGTTGAGAATGTCTCGTCGCAACCTGACATCGAATGAGCAAATGGTTGACCAGAAGGAGAAACCATAGACCCAGATGCGCGCAGTGTATGTCTTCAAGGACGTGGGTCTCGGCGTGCATCCCGAGCTGTCTGTAGTCGGAGTGAACCTCTCCGCACAGATCCCACATGCACGTCTGGACGAGGTAAGCGATTATTTCCACTGTTTCTGCTTTCTTACAAAATGCTCATTCGTCTCTTGAGCGTGAGTCTCGTGCAAATGGGCGATCAAACTCTCGGAAGAGTATAAGACAGCCGCACAGGAATTCCACTTGCACGCGACCTCACGAATCCTTGAGAATGCTTCCAGCATCGCTGCGGCCTCCTCCTCATCTGCGTACCAAAGATGAAGAAAATCAATATATGCAAGATGAAACGAATACAACAACAGACTCTCGGTGTTCTGATACATCCCTACAACACACGCGCTCAGTCGGTCAGCCCTGCGTAGCTTTCGAGGGTGGCCTCGTACCTAGCGCACGCCGCCGCTTCCATTCCTCCCCATCGATCTCCGGCTCCTCTTCCTGCACCGGCTCCTTCCGATTCTCTTCTACCTGCTTTTCTTGCTGGGTCCGCATCCTCTCCCAATAGCGCTTGACGTACTCTGGAGCAGGCGGAACGAGAACGTAACTGAAGAGACCATCAGAGCCGTATTTCACAGACGATTTCGTGTGTGACCGGGACCTGTCAGCGGGAGACGATGCGGCAGCCTTGCCCTTCGCCGGTGATTTACGTGTCGATGAAGAGGGGGCAGGGCTAGACGGCAAGAACAAGGGTAGCCGAGGAGCCTGGACCGCAGGGGAGGGCCTGGGCGTGGTCTTTGCCGTCGACTTTTCCGAGCGCACCGGGTGAGCTACTACTGGCGCTGGCGCCGGAGCCAGGTCAGGAACTGGAACTGGGACTTCCACCGCCCGCCGCTTCGCATACCGTACACTATCCTCCTCGGCCGCGTATAAATACCCCTTCCCTAGGGCCTTTAGTATGTCGTGTGCTAGGAAGCGCCTGTCAGCATCATGCGGATTACGCTGATGGTATGACGAGGACGCACGCTGTGCGGGGGCAGAGGGGGTTCGGGAAAGCTGGCGTCCGGCGCGCCCTTGATCGGCACGTCCCAAAATTTCTTGTAGGTAGCCGCCTGGTGAGGTGGCAGCGGCTCCATGAGTAGCATCGGCAGGCCATTGGGACTGGTGAAGATGGTGAAAGTGCTCGCGTTCCCAGTCTTAAAGAGTCTGTTGAACGTCTCCTGAGCGGAGACTCGCGTGGCACGGCTACCGTTCTCGTAGTGAAAAAAATGTATTTCTCCAAGTGGCCGTTTGAAGACCTTCGTCTCCACAGACGGGATGTCCAAGCTGGCGTTGTCCGCCGAACATTTTTGCCACATGTTGATGAGGCTTAGAAATTGGCCGACTTTTGATACCGAATGACTGGCATTGGCTTGGTGATTGATTTTGGATGTACTGGCGCTTGGCTGTAAAGATGCGACAACTGCCCCGTTTGTGACCACCTTGGGATCTCGATTCGCAGGGGCTTCGTTGCTACCTGTGATGTAGAAGCGACAGCCTCCGGTATTGCCACGAGCATTGGATGCGGCTTCGTGGAGGCCGTAGGTGCAGTAGAAGCAGGAACATGCGCAAATGGAGACAGACCATAACTCGGGGTCGGTGCAGAGCCAGCTGTTGACTACCGCATGTTACAAAGGCACGAAAGATGAAGATGCAGCTGACATACTTTGGACATAGGGGGCGCGGAGTTCACGGAATGAGTGGACAATTGAGATGCTGCTCTCGAGACCACTTGCTGAGACGTGGATTGCACTGGCCCTTGGTCTGTCGGCGGTGTTCGCGTGAGTGGATCCGCTTGGAGTTGCACCGGTTGCTGTGACACGGTCGGATGAGACTGGTGTTGGTTTGCATCAGAAGTCGGGTGCCTTTGAACCTGACGAGAAGCCTGCTGATGTGTCTGCTGAAAATGTGATTGGGGTGGCACCGAAGGTCGGGATTGAGGTTGGTTCAACTGCGCTGTCTGTGGCTGCGTCTGCTGAGGTTGTGGTGGGGGTGGCACCGATGGTCGAGATTGAAGTTGGTTCAACTGCGAGGTCGTTTCAAAGTGATGTGATTCAGACGGCGCTCGTGATTGCAACTGCACCGGGGGCGTTGTGGCATGCAGAAAAGGTGCTTGTGGTCGGACACCTGACGAGACACGAGGTGGCTGCGGTGGCGGTCTCGGATTCAGTGGCTGTTGAGTCACCGCCGGTGCATACTGAGGTTGTGAATAGGTCGACTGCTGGTGCCCTGTGAGTTGCGGATCGTGCCAGGAAGATGCATTTTGAACGTATGGAGGGGTCGCGCTGTGTCTTTGTTGTGAATTTGACTGTATGTACATCTGTGTTGCAAACTGCTGGTAGTCTTGACCCACTTGACAGAGAATGAGTCGGAGAGTGATGGAAAAGGGAAGGACTAACGTTGCCGGTACTGCTGAGGCTGTTGCTGGTACTGCTGAGGCCGATAATTAGACTGTTGGTAACCCAACTGCTGGGGCTGATAACTGGGTCCAGCATGATTTTGCTGGGTTGATGACTAGGTCCAGCTTGATTGGCCTGGTACGGCGTGTCGGAGTGCGCAGACTACGGTTCAAGATATAAGCACGCGATCGTCAGAGATTCTGAGATAGAGAACAGACTGGACGGGGTGACACCTCTTCTATTCTGGCAAATACGGGTTCAACAGATCCCGAGTAAGTCTGAACGGGGCACTGGACGCGGGGGCTGATGGTTGGGATCATGATATGTGAGAAGCTGCCTAGATGATAATTTAGAATATGGCTCTCATCCCAGAAAACTACTTACTTTGGGTTTTGTTGAAGAGACATTAGCATCTGGCTAAGTGACAGACAGTTAGTGAACGGAACGCGCCTGAAGAGGGAGAATAAACATACTGCGCCTCTTGGCCCTCTTGCATCTTCCTCCGAAGCTCGGCTTCAATCTCCTGGTAGTTTCGTCTCGCCTTCTCATTGGTGTCTCTGGCGGTATCGACAATCTTCTGCGCCTGTTCTATGCGTTGTTGGTTGAGACGGTATGTTTCGTCGTCGTGAATAATGAAGCGTCGTTCGCCACTCGACATAAAGGTCTAGGGAGGAACCAAGCCAGAATCAAGCAAGCCAAATAAGGAATGCTTACTAATCAGCAAACTTGTACTAAAACTAGTACTCGTTTCCGGACAAAGTGGAGCATCCCGGGGCATGCTATCAGCATCCGAGTTTCCAGCACGTTCCTACTTCCAAGCGCTCGAACTAATGGGAAGTGGGCCATCCGGCGGACGCTACGGACGAGCCCGGATTCGCGCAGA
Source organism: Panellus pusillus (assembly GCA_013387415.1). Lineage (NCBI taxonomy): Eukaryota > Fungi > Basidiomycota > Agaricomycetes > Agaricales > Mycenaceae > Panellus > Panellus pusillus. Next base: position 68,795 of record QVIE01002754.1, read on the forward strand.
TCCTTTGTACATTTTTTCTTGATGTACAATCCAAGACAACTCCAGGGGTTTTTTAGTGCTCCTGATCATTGAGAAATGATACTCAAAAACGCGCTTCGTTTCCTGGTTAACTAAGTGCTCGTGTGCTCTAATACATCTTGGTGCAGACAACCCACACTATAGTGATCTAATGTAAGATAACTGATAAATATTGTCCCAGCTGCTGCATATTTCAAGAAGATTCAACCAGGGTCGTCGGTCGTCGTTACAAGCATCATCTTCTGAGAAGCATTATCTTCATCGAGTCAGTTCGCTCCGCTCCCGAAGTTTGGCGCCGTAGTAGTAGATGTATATCGGGCTGCAAAGTAGATTAGTGGATGAAACGGAAGGGTAGCCAGGAATCGTACAAGGGTATACCGAGGACAATTCCCAGACCTGCGTATGGAGCGTGAGCGTCGGGTAACGAGCTGAACAAAGGACGTACCACCAAGCAGCGAGTTCCCACCGCCGTATCCCAAAGCCGCGAACATCTGTTCTGCAAAGAGTGGAAATGCAAACCCAAGCAGAGAACGGAAGACCTGTACGACGCGATCAGCAGCGACATCCAGACTCGAAGCAGAGACGCACAGATGCCGCAGACAACGCACTAGCGGCGAAGTTGAATGCGTCCACGAGGTAAAGCTGGATAGGCAAGCTAGACGTTGTCAAAGTCAGCCCGGTGGCATGTATGACGGCACTCGATACACACAATGTTGTCATCATGCCTGCCAGAGAGATTGAGATCATGTTATCATTGAGAAACTTTAACAGTGGCGTACCGAAACCGAATATTCCTTGCAGATGTCAATGCCATTGCCTTTCGAAAGAGATTTAACAAAACTGACCTGATCCAATGATCGGCATTATCCAGTGGATCTTAGCCTGAGCTGACCAGCCGAACCAGCTGCACGGACGCATCTAGCTTAGTGCAAGAAAAGACTGGGAAGAACGCTTTCGCTCACAATAAACCAATGGGGACAAAAAGCGACCCAACGATGAGGGCAGGAATTCGCATCTCTGGCGTCCCTTGACCGCCATTTTTCTCCGCCAACTGAGAGGAATATGAGACATCATTCAAGGTATTGCGTCCCGGACAGCTCACGCGTAGGTAAACCTGGTTGCCAGATCTAGCACTGAATGCAGTCGCTTCACAGGAGACGTTAGCCGAAGTGACAGTGATGCCGGGGTAACATACCGGCAAAGAATCCAATCCCCAGTCCAATATACGTGAGACCGCTGGTCCCTGTGTTAAAGCCGTATACTTGGGTGAAGAGTTCTACGCAAAGAAAACGTTACACGAGGACATGATGGGAAGGCTAAAGCTTACCACTGAAGACGGTGAACATGAGATAGTCTGTACTTCCCTCAACAAGAAGTCCAAGGATCCATATAATCATGGTCACTTACAAATCCCATACATGCTGATTTGATACACCGTCAAGCAAAAAAAAAATGTCGCGCCAGAAGAAAAATAACTCACAAAGCCATGTAAAGACTAAGCATAAAGCAGATGCTGCTTCTGAAGAGGAGGATCGCGGGTCGGCTAAGATTGATCCAAAGGTAGTGCAGCTTGCTGGAATGCTCAGCGGCGAGCACAGGATGGGCCAAGGCAGCCTTCTCAGGGTCCGCGGAGTTCTTGGCTTTCCTCAGTCGAAGGAGCGGCGAATACGTTTCCCTGAACAAGATTTGAGTAAGGATGTACGAAGAGATATTCTTCGATTCACCTGAGGATAGGAATCCCAACGAGGCTTGCTACGCCGGAGATTGCTGCCACGATGATGAACACATATTTTATGCCTATCGTTTCGGTTATGAAACCGCCAGCTATCGGCCCGACGACTGAGATCCAACACGTGAGGACGGACGCGAAGGAAAAGTAAAACGGAATCTGACCTGGGCCAATCAGTGGTCCGAGACTGTATATAGCCATAGCGGCTGCGCGATCGCGCTCGGAGAACAGGTCGCTGACAACACCCCCTCCACACGCTATCGGCGCACTGCCAGAAAAACCCGCTATTGCAGAGGGATGAAACTTGACGCACGGAGACCAAACCTGCAAACCTACACAAAAATCGAAATCCAAGCAAGGCGCCTGTGTTCGGGGCGAACGCGCACCCCAGGTTGAACCCTATTGTGAATACACTGCCGACGTTCAGAACCTGACAGCACAAAGTTAATCCAGCTCAAAAAAATATAAGCGTGGACAAACCCATCTCCTGCATCGAGCGCGTCGGTAAGGCATTTAGGACAAGCGGATCGCGAATACGCACCGACCATACATCTCCTGTTTCGAAAGTCAGCTCTGCGAGCTTGAGAGTCTGCGGTTCCAAACTTACCGACAACGGCGCCAGAAATAAGGGCTTGAGATAGTTAGCTAACCGACCGTTCAGATCAAAGGCCGCTCCACTCACCCCGATAGCGAAGGAAACCAAGAAAATCGACAGAGTAAGGGCAATTATCGTCTCGTTCGTAATTCCATACTTGACAGCGATCTGCGGCAGCCCCGGTGCCATGATACTCGACGAAAGAGGCGGTACAAAGGTATATAACGAGACCTGCAGAGGGCACGTCAAGACCGTGTGTGTGCGGATGATAATTGAAGACGGGGACCACGGACAATTGCAGTTGACGCCCATTTCTTACGGAACGACCAATTTCTCGGATTGTCTGGGTCGTCTTGCCAATTGTCCTCCAGCTGCTCCAAGAGTTCTGTCTTTTTATCCTCGGGAATGGCGGACGGTCCGCGTCCCGGGTGATTCAGATACTCCTCCTTGGCCGTCTCAGTCGCGTGAGGCGAGAGAGACTCGGGCTCGTCTGCTATGGGGACGTTCGTGAGCGAGCTGCTACCAGAAGCCATGGCGGGTGAACAGAAAATGCGAAGGAGCACATGGTCATATTATAGTTCATTGCTTGCGTGGTGGTGAATGAGTAACTTGTCCGAAGCGGACGACCGTTTTCGGACTCTGCCGAGAACCGGCTGCGAAACCTTCCTTTATTGCTCCGCCGCGGAGATTCGGAGGTAATTGCCGAAGGTACATGACATGTCGAATTCGACGAATGGATAGTCGTAAAAATACAGTTCCTAGCTTGATGTAAGCAGCTCTTCAACCCTCTCCAGCAAGTCCGCCTTCTTCCCCGACACCGCAGCGCCTTTGCTCTTGAGGAACGTCTTCAGAGAGTATTAGTCAGCCGCGAACCATGATCGAGAACTTCGGCCGAAGACAAACCTTGAGCTGGTCCATAGTAAGCTATGAGTACAATGATCTTTAGCATTATTCATGAGGAAGCAGTGGGGTCGAGGGGAGACCATACCTTGCTAAGGGTACCTTCCGAAAGCCTACTCCGAATCTCGTCTTCCTGAATATCCGAAACATCCTGGCGAAAAATAGCTAAACCAAACCACGAATCGCACGGAATCCCATGCAGGTGGGACTTACCGCCTTCCGCTTCGCTCCCGTCTTGGGCTTGTCTGCTGCCTTCTCAGTAGCGAAAGCCATAGCCTTCTGGTCGTTGGCAACAGCGACCTTCCACTCTTCCAGAAGCTTCCCCGCACGCTATATGAGGTTCAGCACTCGTTAAAAAAGAAAGGAGAGATGCCGCAATAGCTTGCCTTATGTATCATATCCACATCCGGCGCAGTGAAATCTTCAAATGCCTCCGCATCGAATTCCTCCCGAACGCCGTCGCTTGCAATTGTGCGTTGTGAAAGGCTAAAGCTGGAAGGTAGGTAATCAGGGCGATAGTAAGTACCCATACGGAGATAGAAATCGCAGATGAGCAGACAAACCAGGATTGGGATATGAATCGGGCGGGTACGCGCCATTCTTCACAGATAATTTATCAATCCAGGCGCGCGCGGCATCCTTGACCGACTCGGACGCTGAACAGTCAAACATCATTAGTCCCCGGGCCTTATCCTGTCCAAAAAAAGCAGTCCACCTCGGCACCCGCGCTCAATCGGCGCCGCACGAATATCATCCGCAAACGGCAGCGGGATCAAGTGGAAGCCGGCGGGATCCGTCCACCCAGCTTCGTCCACCCTCTCTTGCTGAGGGAGCAAAGCGCAGAAGATAGGCGACGCATTCCTTCTCGTCACAGAAAGCACCAACCCGATCTTCTTCTTCTTCACCATCGACTTGAGGAGCGCGCTAAACGTGCGCTTGCTCCCTGCATACGTCTGTGCATCCATCAGCGTCAGCAGCAGAAGCAGAGAGTCGTGCCAGCAAGAGCTTACCATCTCGTCCGGATACACGAACAGCGAATGCTTGACGTTATCTTCAAACTCGAGCGTCTCGCGGTCTTTGAACCCGAGCAGTTTCAAGCCTGATTATTCGACAGTCCATTTCATTGCACTCAGACTGCGAAAACAGAGAACACTCACCCGGTTCGCGGCCCAGCGTCCTGAACGCGCGTATATCCTCCGCCGAGTAAAATGGCTATGAACAAGTCAGTGCACTTCCATCCATCGATATCGGAAGCAGACAAAAAGACAGACATACCCGTTGCCCTGGCTTAACGACTCTCGTCCCAGGAGCCTGCTCGCTGTCCCCTTCCTCCCCGTCCCCCCCTCCCGCCGCGCCCCCATCCGTGCCATACACCATCTTGACCTTGTCGGTCTCCGCTTGTCGATCCTAGCGCACATAATAAGCACAACTACGGCAAGAACCGGAAAGAAGAGAAGCAATCCAACCTCGTCGACGTACACCGTCCTCACAGTAGCGACCTCCATCCTCTCACCAAGGTCCATGAAATACTTGTACGCCCCCTTCTTCTGCTCCGTCACCAGCCCGTACCTATAACACACCAGCCAACCCCATTCAATCCCCATTTCGCAACTGCACGCTGGAAGACGCACCCTTTAACACCAATGGCGAACCCGTCCGCAAGCGCAAACGGCACACTAAACTGCGCGCGCTTCGGCACCTCATGGAAGCGCATCTGCGCGAGTAGGTCCTCGATGCGGGATATCGAGATCGACTCGGGGAGGACGGAAGGGTCGTCTGGGTCGGGTTCGTCCGAGTCTGCGAGGTTTTCGGGTAGCAGGACCGACTGTGCTTGAGCTTTTAGCAATGCGATGCAGGAATTGGGGAAGGCGGGCAAGATACGCGCGAGGTAGATGGAAAAAATACGTACAGAGTAGAATTTTGACACATCGAATGGCTTGTCTGGGGTGCTGATGAAGAACGGCTCGACCGTCACACCGGCTTGGGTCAGATCCTGACAGCGCAGCGCTGAGAAAAATAAATGAGAAGAAGAAGAGATCAAAGCATACGATGAGTGTCGTTCTAGCCGACCTAATCAGTTGTGAGCTGCCTGCACCGGGATGCGGGTCGTCTTCGTCAGTGATCAAAAACACCCGTTTAGTCGCGGTTTTCGGCGCCCTGCTCGACAGTCAAGAAACGGGAACCAAAACATAGCAAGGGAGAGAGAACAAACCCATCACGGAGGACCCAATTGCAGCTCGTGAACACGTCGCCCATGGGCACTCTCTTCCCGTCAGTCAAAGGGGGGAAGGTGTTTTTCAGCTCATCAGGATTTTCGCGGAATGCTTCGCGTCTGGTTAGCGTGATTCGTAGTCAACTGCAAAGGGTCCTCACATTCCAATAACTGCATAAGCTCTTGTATCGTGGGCGCGCTGAGAGGGCCAATAGGTTGATACACATAGCAGTTCTTTTTGATTTCAGAGCCCTGGGCGCGGCTGCCACCACTTTCTGCTTTCCTTGTCTTAGGACGACAGTCATTACCTTGAAAGCCGAAGAGATAGCCAGAATGTGTCTTACTGTGTTGAACAGCAGTATGCCTACGACATCGTTGGGACCGACTATAACTTTCTTCTTTTGAATCTGCATGGCAGCATCCAGGGCAACATAGGCATGACAAGTTTTGAATTTTCCGTCGTTGGGATCTTCACGGAGCTCGAGCATGGACTCGGAGCAGTCGATACAGAACAGAATGACATCTTTCTTGCTGTCCAAATGCTGAAGAACGGTCAGCCCTGTCGGAGCCACCTCGCACATAACCCACCGAGAAGTCCTGGAGCTCATCCTCTTCCTCGTCGTCGATCTTGTTCCAGTCGTCGTAAGGAGGCATAATGGTCGGCTGACGCGAGCAGTCACAATCACGAGATTCGAGTCACCATCATGATGATGGCCCGCTCACTCAGAGAAATATCCCTTTCAGACGTCCCTGCGCTCAGCACCCCAACGCTCAGAATCCAGACGGACGAAGATGTTGTTACCTGGCAGAGATCCCGCTCATATGAAGATTATGCATATTTCTGCGCCGATTGAATGAATCTATCGTGGGCAGGGACATCCCAGCTACCGCCTCTCCCTCGAGCGAGGCCATCGCAAAACTGCTGGCTCTGCTGGACTCGCTGGATGCATGGATTGACGAGATCCCCGCTCTCGAATCCCCCAGCGCTTCGGCAACCTTGCCTTTCGGACTTGGGGAAGACGCCTCGAAGAGGTTCATTTGCTTATCCGATTCGATATCTAATTCATGACAATGCATCCAGGAATCCAACACCTTACTGAGCCGTCTCCTTCCACCCTCATATTCAGTCATAATCCCGCATATCAAGCCATACCTGCTAACCTCCTTCGGCTCCTTCGGGCGCATGGACTACGGCACCGGGCACGAATCCTCTTTCGCGCTCTTCCTATTGTGCCTCACCCTCACGCGCTTCCTCCAGCCCGTCCCAGCCGAGGAGCGTGACATCGTGCTGATCGTCTTCCCCGGTACCTCCGCCTCTGCTGGAGGCTCCAGGACGTATATCGGCTCGAGCCGCAGGCAGCCACGGCGTCTGGGGCCTTGACGACTCCTCCTTCCTCGGATACATCTTCGGGAGTGGGCAACTCCGAGGTTGGTGGGCTGCTTTGTTTCTTACTCATTCACTCATTCGACCATCCGTTGCAGGTCAGACCCAAATCCCCGTCTCCGCAGTCCTCCATCCTCCCTCCCAGACACTAACCTATACTTCCTCTCCATCACGCGCATCCACCAAGTCAAACACGGCCCGTTCCATGAACACTCCTCCCAGCTGCACGCCATCGCCACCGGCGTCCCGAATTGGGGCAAAGTCAACTCGGGGCTGTTCAAGATGTATGAGGTTTGTCATCCGCTTCATTCCCATATGCATGCTTTGAAGTCACCCATACAAACGCAACAGGCCGAAGTTCTCGGCAAACGCGTCGTAGTACAGCACATCCCGCTAGGCGGCCTCCTGCAATGGGATGCCGCTGCACCCTCAGGCTCGCCAGCTGCAGCTGCTGCGGCACCAAAGGTAGACTCCCCCGGCGCCACGCGCGCCCCATGGGCTTCTTCCACCGCGACGCAACCCTCACACAGCGCTCGCGCTCCCGTCTCCTCTTGGTACTCTACATCTACACCACTCCCCGCACTGAGCCCGCGCTCAGCTGGCAGTCCGAGCTATCGCCCGCCAGATCGATCGATGGGGCCGCCGCCACCTCCGCTGTAACCCATAATTTGTATGCATGTAGAACCCAGTCTGTATCCGAACAAATCCCAGACCAACGTCTATTTCCGAAATCGAATCGAAACAAATGATCTTCTATGACTGTGAGGGCCCATATTCACGTCTCAATTCCATGCCTGCAGCTACTACTACCACTTAACACCCATCCACCACGCCATCATATATGCAATAGCCACCTGCATCGGGCTGCTCTTCAACCCGCTGCGAGCACTAAACGGCCCCGCAACGCGCTCGAGCCTGTCGCGCCCGATGTGGGCCATCATGTACCGGTACGGCGGGTAGAAGCGCCACGTCGTCCAGAGGAAGAAGCGGCTGTAGTTAGCGGTAATTTTGTCGTAGTCCACTGTGTTCGAAGATAGGGGATGATGAGTGAGTGAGTGCGGATGAAGAGAGAGGAGGGAGACAGACGATGGAGTTTCGCACGCAGGTCGAGCCAGGTTTGGGTTACGTCTGTGAGGATAACGTCGACTTCCCAGCGCACGGCCTGGCAGAAGCAAAAAAAAGATGAGAAAAGAGAAGGGAGTGGGAGAGCGCGCATACCTCTATCATATGATGCGGCTCATTGACGGTCCACACCATGACCTTCTTGCCTGCCGCTTTGCACTCCTTGCGAAATCTGTCCGGCGCGAGAGATGTTCAATGAATGACTACAGAGGGGTCATTAACCCACCGCTCGCCATCCTTCGAAGCAAGCGCCGGAAACGCGATACTAAACACATCGCAATCGTTCCAAAAGAACTGGCGCGCGATAGCCGGCGACGAGCCGATGAACGACCGGCGGCAGTAGGGCAGCTGCTCCTTCGCGGGCTCCAGGAAGCGCGGGTGCCACAGCCCCAAGAGGATCCGCGGGGCGAGGCGGGTCTCCCACTCGGGATGCGCCGAGATGGTCTTGTGCATGAGTGCGAAGAGCCGCTCGGGCGTGTTCTGCACCTTGACGTCTACGTTGAAATTGACGTGTTGGTTCTCTGGCTGCACGGGGGATCAGTAAGTATGAGCATCGGCCGAACGCGGACGACGACCCACGCGCATCAGGAGGGCCACAGTCTCTTCGAACGTCGGAATAGCCTGTTTTGGCTCCTTTCTTGTCTTCACATGCTCCATCCCCTCCGCACCATACCACCTCCTCTCCATGATAGCCCCCTTCGAGTCCGTCGTCCGCCCCAGGTCCGGATCGTGGAACATAACCACCACATCGTCTATCGACACATGGACGTCTGCACAGAGGGGGGCGTGTTACGACAACCGGGTTCGATTCTGGGGGCACTTATTTAATGACCGCTCTCGATGCCTTCCGCGCCGTCACGCATAGCCGCCTCGAAACTTGCGAGTGTGTTCTCTGGGAAGCGCGCTGAGGCCTAGAATAGGATTAGCATCGAACGGGCAAGGGTCCCTGCTACTAGTGACCCCGCGGTGTCCATAGCATTCTATAGCGAAAAATCGGTCAAGTGCCGAAAAAAAGGAAGGCGAGCAGAGATACCGGGAAGATTTCTAGCAGCAGCCATTGTGCCACGTCTGGCGAGTGTGGGGACACGGAAGAGGGAAGCAGAAGATTTCAGCATCCCCAACGTGCTTATCAAGTTCTTTAAAGTACCAAGAAGGCAACAGGGGCGGCGGAACGTGCACCCATTGATCTCACGCCAACCTGCAGAGGCGAACCAGAAAACATTGATCGGAACACACAAGGGTCTATTCTTATTCTGCCTCTCAGGTACAGGTATGTGGACTGTAGTGGGCTGTCGTTCCCTAGTGGGACCAATCCGGCTTTGAATATACTTCCTTCCTTCCATCCTTCCTTCAGGAACGCTTCCAAAACGGTAACCGATAGCGTCGAATAACTCGCATCGTAGAGTCAAACATTCTATCCGGACTCTTCCCCGCAACCCATATATTATTGAGACTGCAGTTCACCGGGTGTCAGTCCAGATGAATGTGCGATGAAGCGGCGGGGAAATGCCTGGTGGTTCGCTGAATCAAATCAGACTGAGAAATGAAAGAAGAAAACAGGCCAGGGCCGTCGCTCAATGAGGCGCCGAGTATCATGTGAGGGTGTATGAATCAGGGAAGGCTGAAGAAAGTCGAACATGGCCACATAGAGACGGCCGGAACATATGACTAGATGGAGGACCGCTGCCTGCGAATGGTTGCACCACATCGAGGCAGAAAACCGCGATAAAAAGGGGGAGTGGGACATGCTGAGTCTTTCAAACCTGAGCAAGAGTGATGTTGTTTGCGCGAACGATGGGCACCGCGCCGTCGCCGAGAGACCAAAAATCAGAAAGAGCGGAGAGAACGATGATTGGTGTCGCAACAAGGATGAAGCAGGAGCCTCAAATAGTCAGCTCACTATATCTTTGGGTCTCCACTTGGCTTCGCTTTCCAGGTCGTCTTCCTTCGCTACAGAGGTTATGGATGCAACGGCATAACTCCCGCGTAGGTGCTTGTCCCAGCCGGCGATCATGGAGGCGCTTCTTTGCCACATAACGTATCATAGCAAGTTTAGGACTACCTCCGAATTCCTGTGCTGGTCGGAATCGCCCTTGAGCTTATGTTTGGATCGGCAGGATACCCCGGGCCGCGGGACCCATTTGGATGCCTCTCTCGTTCGCTCTTCCTTGGTAGCGCAAACAAATGAGTGACAGTGAAAGGGTTGGTTCCTGTTGAACCAAAAAGAAGAATTAAGATCAAGGGCTAGTCTCGGCGATTGGCCCTACAGAAAGAAGACAAGATTTATTGACGTATCTTGAGCCGTTTCGAACCGCGAAGTGTGAAGTCCCTGTCAGGAAAACTCCTTCTCGTCGACGTGCTGTGCTGTTCCAATACTGAGTTGAAGAGCGCAATTTCGCCAACGCGAATCGTGAGCGTTAGCCTGTAGCCAGGATGCATCTATCACAGTCTTTGTCAAAGCTGTCCACCACCCTTCTCATAGGGGGTTGCATCCTGGAAGTAATCGTCACTCGTGATCACAGACGGTAGAACAAAAAAGAATACCCACTGCTGACGGCATACTTGCTGGCAATTATGAGGATTCGTATCATGTTGGGAGCTCAGGACGCAGTCCGACCGTCTACAATTGACCTGTAGCTTGTACATGAATGGGCATGTTAGATTTTAGCGCGAAATACGCACTAGCGTGACACTTTTCCCCCACTGTGGTCGTGTATTTAGGACGTGTAATGAGAAGGAATGCATGATGAATATTACCCGGTGTCCACACCGATACTCTCGCATGAGCTGCACTTCCCAACACATCGCTCTTTACACCTCCACAGGGCTTCATGGCGTCTAAATACTAGAACGACGGTGACGGGTTTTCTCGATGTAAAGATAGGTCTAGCGGCAAGCCCCGAGAACCAAGGACGGGAAGCGCTCCGAGTCGTGGCATGCAGTCTGCGACAAGAGATGTCGGCAGAGATTTAAACATAAGTACCAGTCATCGGTACAAAGACAAGTTTACCCCGACAGAGAGTATTCAGACGACCCAAGGCTCCTTTTTTAAGCTGTCCCCTCCCAGATTATTCTTGCTAGGACGTCCGGGTGAGCTCCGCCAAAGCCTTGGGAAGGTCTTGACTCTTGTGACGATTTCCTCAGGTCTCGTCAGCGAGCCGTTCGCCCCAGAGGCCGGAAATAATAAGCAAACTTGACTGTCCCACGTCTGAAGATGCAGGCAACGGTGGAAATGACGCCGGAGATCTAGACAAAGTGCAGGTTGTGGGACATGGTTGGAGGTTGGGTGCGTGAAGGCAGGAACTAGATTTCACAGGTGGCGATTGCGGCCGTGGAGCGAATTGTAGCACAAATCGACCAGCCCCTATTGACGCGGTAAGCGTTGGGAAAGTGTCACCTTGCCACGCAATACTAAGTATCGGTGCATCTCTTGCCATGGGCCTAGATGCCGCTAGATGTTGCATGCAGTTCCTTGCCGTGCCTTCGCTTGCAGACTGCGAGCTGTAGCTAGACCAGAAGTCGGCCAGCACTATGTCTGAGTGGCTTGGCTTGTCCATTGGACTGCAACCTATGCATTGTCCAACGAAAAGCTGCGAGAGGTCGAACAGATCGGAATTTGGCCAAACACAGCGGCTCTTTCTCTTGACCATCATGTCGACCTCCAGATTACCCCACGAAATACTGGCACTCGTGTTCGAGTGGTGCGTCGTCTCCGAGGCTCGATCTGAGCCCCTCATAAACAACAAGCATGTCGCACCCGTGCTTTTGACCCGCGTTTCAAAAACCTGGAGCAGTGTCGCGCTCTCCACACCCTCCCTGTGGTGTACTATTCGTCTAGATTTGGATTCAATGGATATATTGCTATCGCTGCCGCTTCTCAAGAAATGGCTGAGACGCTCAGGGCGCTGTCTGCTTACCCTTGATTTGACGTCTTATGACCGCCGCACGTACCGAGACGCGCTTGTCGATATGCTCCGACCGCATGCACATCAGTTCAGATCTCTACGCCTTTTTCTCCCCTCTGCAGACATCATACGGATCGCACAATGGCCTTTGCCTGCTCTTCGATGCGTAGATCTACGCTGGGCCACCGGGACGGAACCGTCCGCGGTTTCACCCCTCTTCACAGACGCCCCACTGCTCAGCCAGCTGTCCATCTCCGGAGACGCGCTCTACCCCCTGCTTGTCCGGTCGCGCTTTCCTTGGGCCCAATTGAAGATATTCCTATGTGAGGGCTATCCCGTACATGTATGCATAGAAGTCTTGCGAATGGCGCCATCCCTCGAGCGCTGCGTTTTCGCAGGGCAGGGACATTATTCTAGCCAGGGCACAGTGGGTGCACCCCTGCATTCAAACCTCCGATCGTTGTCTTTTAAAAACGGACGGGACGATGTGGACATCATTTCCTCCCAGCTACAGTTGCCAGCGCTAGAGGAACTACGGTTCACTGCGAACTCGTCCCAGCTGACGTCCGTCATACCGCAGTGTCGTTTGCTCCACAAACTAGAGCTCTCGTTCAATGACCGCGGTAAACCGAAGGCAACTCTGGTGATGAGATTCCTCCGCTCGCTGTCGGGTATGGTCGACCTCCGGGTCAACCAGCTCCACAACCCCTTACTGCTGGTTTTCTTCTCCGCCCTCGAGACAGATGGGGACTTCCTTCCCAACTTGAAGGCCCTTTACCTTGAGTGCAAATGGGATTATGGCTTATATCCCCCGCTTATGAAAATGCTGATGCGAGGGAGAAAGCTTCGACCACTCAAGAGAGTCTCCTTTGATTTTCATTCATCAGTCAACACGCTGAGTGAAGAGGGGCAAGCTGCTCTCGCTGCTCTCAGGCAGGAAGGCATGGATGTACATTTCATGGCCCGAGCTGTGGACGGCCAGAATCCTTCCACTTGGAGTAAAAGCATCCTGCGATCCGGTGAGTTTTGTACTCCTCCATTCCCCACTACCACCGTCCCTCGTCGGTGAACTTTGTTCTCTCAGGCTCCAGGATTTCTGCTCCGCACTATCTATACCGTCATTCGTGGCTCCATCTAGACGATCCCGCGTGATTTATGTGTGCCTGCCACTCATTTCAAGACCCTCCTTCATTATTTCCGGCGGATGAAGATGAAGAGCCTCGCGGGTTTTCGCCCATATGCCACTGCCTGCCTGCCTGCCTCTGGGAGTCTCGATCGGAATTCGCGGCGATTTCCGCACATCTTTCATTTCGTGCCTAGTCCAACAGTCAATGGGCTCTTCAGACTCCCGCTACCAACTATCCACGACCCATCTCCCCAACTCATATTTCCACTTAGCATAGTTGATAGTTGCGCAGGTCAAAATGTATATTTCTCATTTAAATCGATGAACGGTATCAGCGGACGGGTATAAAACGGATCAGCCTATCGCCACTCCTCCCGCCTTACATTGGCGTTGCCTTGCGCGTCGAGATGTGTGGGCGCCGGGCGCGTATCTATGCTTTCCCAATTCCGCCGAACGTGGTTTCCTGAATCTGATGCGGCTCTAATGCTGCTTTGCTCCCGACGTACGGGACGAGCGGAGGCCAAGGCCGCCGCGCGCAGTAGCTGGTTCTTGTCTGCGCCCGTGCCTCCTCCGTCCCCTGTGAATTCGTGCGGCGCTTCAATATTCGAGTTCAGCCGCTTGGGAACACCACAGCTTTCACTCAACCTGCCACCACGATGTCTAGCCTCCAGTGCGTATCCCCTACACATCCCACAGATCCGTGTACGTGCTCACTGGCATATCCAGGCCTGATTTCGGCGCCGACTCGAGCTTGTTCCCGCGCTTCCCAAGATCATGTGCGAGGACATCCGGCTGCGCGTCTTCACGCACCGTTCGTATTTTGGCCGTCCGACGAACGTCTTTGAGGACAGATTGGACGATCCGAGCCCCGATAATGAAAAGTATATCATTGTTCTCTTTCATCTCGGCTTTATAACTTAAGATCTTGAGCGTCGTAATAATCCATCTTTCACTTTGCAGGTATGAGCATCTGGGCGATTCAGTGCTCGGCTGGTCGTTACGAGCATGCTCGCTGAGATGTATCCCGGTTTGCACGTCGGCCCGTCAACGGTAGCTTCATCTCTGTTCGTTATTGTTAGGCGCTCACATCCTGCTGCGATCTGCTAGAAAGTGCGTGCAATGGTCGTGGGCAATGTTACGCTCGCGGGGATGTGCGGTGGAACTCTTATTTTCGGACGCAGCTACTCAAGTAATCAATCGCAGATCCGTTAGGTACAGGCTTCCGGAGCAGCTCAGGCTGCATCCCGCACAAGCAGTGACTCTGCGCGCGTCTGCCAACGTCCAAGGTTCTTCAGTCTGTCATCGTTATCATTCACGCGCGTACTTATGAACACCCCTCTAGCCGACGTCTTGGAGGTAAGTATCTCAGCCCACTTTGTGGCGTCCGGTGCGCTGACATTCGTAGTCCTTCATCGGTGGTCTGTTCACCGAACAGGGCTTAGAGGCTGTCAGCGCCTGGCTCATCCCGCTCTTCCGCCCGTACGCTCAAGCGGCGTACAACATCGTGCGCCTCCAGCACGGGCTCCATCCCATCTCTGCCTCCCCGGATACGGACTCTTCGTTTCCTCCCGGCGCGGTGCCAGCATCACCCCCGCGTCGCCCGCGGGGAGCGGAACGAGGGCACCGCAGGGTACCTCGGGCTGTTCAACCAGCACCTGCAGAAGACCGCGCAGCGCGTCGAGTGGGTGTACTCGGACAGCCTCCCTTCGGCCGCCTCGTCCTCGCCCACGTTCTCTCCTACAAATGCGCAGCAGCAGCAGCAGCAGCCTTTTGGGCCGGAAGTAAGACGACGCCGGTGTGGGCGTGCAGGTGCTCGTCGACGGGGTAGATACGGCCGCGGGCGCGGGAATACGAAGAAGGCGGCGCAACACGATGCGGCGAAGCAGGGTCTTGTGCGCCTCGGCGTCAAGGTCTGGTAAGTATTTCACTCTCGTTTACTTGCTGATGCTATAACCGTTCCTCGCAAACAGATGCGCTTCGCGCGGCTGCCAGGTTCGGCATGGCTTCTCCACACTTCCGCTGGATGGAAGTTTTCTTCTTATAGAAGCTTCCCTCCAGCGCTGGTGTGCAGAGGTTGTGGGTGGAGCGTCAAGTGCCGATGTGTTTTCTTTTTGTTCTTTTGTACAAGGATTTCGTGTATGTATCTCATGTATTCTGGATCATCATCGATTTAAATCGACTACAATCTGGGTGGCCCTCGATTTGCGTTCTTCATGGACCGGGTTGCTCGAGACTGATGCTCATTAGCCGGTCGCTCATCACTTTTTTCGCCGGTTCGTTCACACTTGTTCACCGGAGTCAGAACGAGCATGTCAGAGGGCCGACGCGGTCCACAGAGTCCAATTAGATTCTGCAATTACTCAGGGGTAAAAAGTCTACATCCCATACATAGCACTTCTATTCCCATGCGCGGCATATGTACGGTCAAGTGGACAAGAGCATTGTGGGTTAACGGCTATCCATGAGGGGAAGGGAGGAGGAAAGTAGATATTAAGTGTAGGCGGCGGGGCGAGGGCGGAGGGGGCTCACAAAGAGCCGTCGTGTAGTAGCGGTAGGCAAACCACGCAGCGAGAAGACCCAAGGGGGCGTAGTACATCGCGCTGGTGGGGTTGATAGATAATCGTCAATGACACGCAGAAGCGGATAGATAGCGGGGACCCACTTGGAGCCCTGTTGGGCGGCGGCGGCCACACGGGCGGCCTGGGCAGCCTGGGCACTTGACTTGAGCGTCAGCTCCTGTAAAGAGGGCGGGGGTGTCAGCTCCGTGTTGAAGAGTACCGGTTGGCCGAGCAATAGTACGTACGCTGCCCTTCTCGAAATCGCCAACAAACATGCCGGGGAGGAGCTCACGCGCCTCGTCGGAGTGGCCGACGTCCTCGAACGCCTCCGTGGCATCCTGGGCTGCAAAGCGCTGCTCAACGGGGACGCTCAACAGCTGAATGGGCGAAAGCATACAAGCCTCGGCCAGGATGACCTCGTCGCCTCCTGGGTGCTGTACACAGTGGTTAGAAGTGTATTTCAACGTGAATGTGAGAGTATAGCTCACCTCGTCCAGGAATTTAGTTACATCGTAGACTGTGCGGGTCAGACAAAACAGAACGCTGTGATTGGACGACGAGCAGCGTACCCTTTTGGTGGACGAGGACGTAGAGCTTCTCCTTGGTGTTATTGGCACGCAGCTCCTCCAGAGTTATAATCTTGGTCTCTGACATTTTGAAAGGAGAATCAGGGAGGGAGAGGGTAGAAGAAGTGCAGAAACACGTCTATTTCTTTGGCCCTGATATGGATTTTTCTCACGCAATAATCGTCCGACGGCCGCACCCACCGCTGATTGTACTCGGAGCGAGCAATCCACGAATAAGACAAAGCAGATTGCATTCTGGCACGTAGTAATACATATACGCTCGGCTTAGTACTCGAATAACCATGGACAAAAACTGAGAGCAGTTGGTTAGTCAAGTGTGGACCGGAGCGCGATCTTTCTGCCACATCACAAGTAGAGGTAACGAAGGCACCGAGAGCCGTGTTCCTAGGCATGAGCGAGTGGGCAAGTCTGAAAAGAAACGGGAGCAGGAGAAATAAAACTTCGCATTGTCGTGGTCGAGTTCAAGGAAGCTGACAGGCAAAATTTTCTTAAATAGGCAAGGCGCCTGCCAAATAGAGAAAAATAACGCGTATTGCCAGTACTACTACCTGCCAACTTAGAATCATGCGAAGACTATCTCCCTGTCGCGTATCTTATTCCATCTCATGAACGGGTCCACGCTTTCAGCACCTCCGTGAACACACAACTCGCAAAGGACGCAAACGGTCGGCTTCCTCTGACAAACCCGTCCCACAGACTGCTCCCAGTCAAAGAGATTAGGCTGTCGTGCCGCGGCCGAGCCATAGGTAACGACTTTATCATAATTTTAGCCACGGCAACCTTGCCTCTGTAAAACCTACGCTTTTGTCTCTCTTTGCGATGGCCCTTCTTTGCGGATCAAACTCTTTTCTATCGTCAAGGAGCTTGCGTATATAAAGACTCTGCAATTTTTCCTCACCGCAGTCGTTCTTGAACACTTCTCTGCTTGTCCCACTCTTAAAGTGCCCCTCGAACCACGACCCTTTTGTACCGACCAACCAGACTGATGGCCTCCGAAGGCGCGAAACCCATCGGCGATGCCGGAAATGCCACATGCTAATATAAAGCCGACGCCTGCTTCGCCCTCGCCGTACAGCCTGGGGCGGGAACCTTGTTCCCTGTCACGCCGCCTGCCACGCCTCATAATGCGAGTAACGCCCGTCCCCTACGCGCACGCCAGCGCACCTCGAAATCGGCGTCTTGCGACACTGGCGCGACCCCTCATGGACGCCGGCTGTCGTGCTCCCCCGGCGCACGGTCTCCGCGACTCAACGTCTTCACTGGAGCCTACCGTTTTGGTTGACGATGACGGGAATACGAGGCACGGGACTACTGATCGGGGTCGGGTCGCCTCCGCTGCCTCTGCCCCCTCTACCTCCAGATCGCACTCCGACTCCGCCTCTGAAGAAAGCCCAATCCGCAGCTCAGGCTCGCGGCGGCGCCGGCCCAAAACCCTCCTCGCGCAAGCCCTCGACCAAGCACACGCGCTAAGCCTATGCGACCCCGTACTGAGCATCGTGCGCGTCAGCTTGGCGACCTCCCGCGCATGCAGGCGATGGCAGGGCAGTGCGGGCTGTGCACGAGCATCGTGTGCGCGCCGTGGGGGCGCCGCGGTTGAGAGACGACTCTGCTTCCTCTTTCGCTGGACTTGGACTTGGACGGAGGCAGCTGCAACTGGGAGAGGCAGAGGAGGATAGCAAGATGGGACGAAGGTGTGGGTGGTGGTGGGCGACGACCCGGCGCTCGTGCAGCGCACGGCGGAGCTGCAGCAGCGTTTTGAGCGGGTGTCGGGGCGATCAAGGACGATGTCGTCGTCGTACAGGCGACGTATCGATCCGTCTTCTTTGCGAGTGTCGTCAGTGCGCTAGTCGTGCTCCTTGGGATGAGTATCCTTACTTGATTAATCTCAATTTTGGGATCGGACCCCGAACCTGAAGCTTCCTGAAATTCAAGTCTTGCAGGACTGGTACGCCGCTGACAGTGAGATGCGAGCCTCCGAATTTGGAGACCTTGATAACGAGCGAGCGCAAGCGATAGGCCGTCCGCCAGATGACGGACCGTACAAGCTGGGGACCATAGCCCTCGCGGGACGCTGGTTCGACGCAACAGGGAGGCGTCACGCGGATGACGAGGCAAAGCGGACGATTACCTGCACGGCTGGTTTACTCATCCACCCGGCGATTGAACTCCGAGGCGATGAGGGTTGCAAGGTCAGCTGAAACTTTGAAGGTAACACCGACTGGGACGCGGAAGCAGCTACATAACAAAGTTGAAAAGTCGTCTACAGAGCTTGGACAGGAAGTATCGAGGTATGAGATAATATGTTGGAATGTTTGGCAAGGAGAGTGCGATCTCTTCTGCAACGAGGGCAGATCGTGAGGAGCCTTGGCATAGGTATTACTTAGGGGGCGACCACGCGTTTCTGCGTAAGACGGGCGCAATGTATGAAGATTTCAGATATATCATCTTGGCAATGGAAGAATGTTTGTTCGTGATGTTACTCACGTGATCGCTTCTCCACTTCAACCTCTACTACAACCCTAAGAACTTAGAAGAATGGAGATATATCTTCGGTTCAAACTCCTTGGTCCTCATGGCGTTACTGGTTCCCGCCAAGCCCAAGCTCGCCCTGCATTTTTGCCGTCAGTTGTTTCGCCTCTATCAGATCTCTTGCCCACTCACCCCTCCGAGACTCCGAGTCGGAGTTTCAAGGCTCAATCGTCAACGAACGACTCCAAAACGCTCACCAACGAAAGAACCAAGCTTTCGCTAGCCATGGGTAACGACCTTATTGTGAACTCGGCGAACTTTCCTCTTCTGGGTACAAGTGTCAAACCTCTTTGTCCCTCTTTGCGGCGCCTTCTTTGCGTTTCGAGCTCTTTTCTGTCGTCAAGGAGCTGGCGTGTATAAAGACTCTGCAGTTTTTCCTCTCCGTAGTCATTCTTGAACTCCTCCCTGCTTGGTCCCTAGTCTACTCTCAAAGTAATCTCCGAACCACGACCCATTTTCGTATCGGTGCAAAGCTACCAACCAGACCGATGCCTCCGAAGGCACGAAACCATCCGACGGTGCCGGAAATGCCATATGCCAATGAAGGGACACAAAGCCGAAACCTGCTTCGCCCTCGCCGCGCAGCAGGGGGCGGGAACCTTGTTCCCCGCCACGCCGCCTGCCACGCCTCAGAATGCGAATAAAGTCCATCCGCCCACGCGCACGGGAGCGCACCTCGAAATAGGTGTCTCGCGACACTGGCGCGACCCCTCGTGGACGCCGGCTGTCGTGCTCCCCCCGGCGCGCGCTCGACGCGACTCTACGTCCTCATTGGAGCCTACTGTTTTGGTTGACGATGACGGGAATACGATCCCCGGGCGCGGGGCTGCTGATCGGGGTCGGGGTCGGGATCGGGCCGCCCCTGCCGTCTCTGCCGCCTCTACCTCCAGATCGCCCTCTGACTCCGCCTCCGAAGGAAGTCCCATCCACAGCTCCGGCTCGCGGCGGCGGCGGCCCAAACCCCCCTCGCGCAAGCCCTCGACCAAGCACACGCGCTGAGCCTATGCGACCCCGTGTTGAGCATCGTGCGCGTCAGCCTGGCTGACCTCCCGCGCATGCAGGCGACGGCGGGGCAGTGCGGGCTGTGCACGAGCATCGTGCGCGCGCCGTGGGGAGCGCCGCGGTTCAGAGACGACTCTTCCTCCTCTTTCGCTGGACTTGGATGGAGGCAACTGGGAGAGGCGGAGGAGGATAGCAAGGATGGGACGAAGGTGTGGGTGTGGTGGGCGACGACCCGGCGCTCGTGCAGCGCACGGCGGAGCTGCAGCAGCGTTTTGAGCGGGTGCCGGGGCGATCAAGGACGATGTCGTCGTCGTACAGGCGACGTATCGATCCGTCTTCTTCGCGAGCGTCGTCAGCGCGCTGGTCGTGCTCCTTGGGATGAGTATTATTGCTTGATTAATCTCGATTTTTGGATCGGATCTCGAACTTGCTTGAAGCTTGAAGTTGGAAGTTTCTGTACTTGTACCTACTGTATGCAATACATAAGTGGTTTTCAAACTGCTTGCTGGATCGATACCGTAGAAGTCCTGCAAGCTTCGGTTTTGAAGCAATTGCTCGATGATCATGAGTCCACCTCGCTCTTTCTCGATAGGATTCCGTCCGGCGTCATCCACCATGAACTCTTGCCTCTGCAAAACAGTTCAAGACGCCGGGATACGGTTAACTGTCCCGTGCTAAAGGTCGCTGCTCAGCACGCCCGGGCCGTTCCCCATGCGAGATGAATTGCTGCATAATCGGGGACGGACAGCGGTACACCGTGCTGCATTATTCCTCCTCCTCCTCCTCATCTTCGTCCGCATACCCCAAACTCTGCAAATGCAGTCCCATCGCAACCTCTTCCTTCGCACCCTCCAAAAGCTCCCTCGCCATCTGGAGATTCGCGCGGCGCGCGTGCAGAAGGGGCAGGCACGCGGAGAATAGGCGCGTTATCTGGGACCGCGCTGAGGGCTCTTGCTGCGTGTCTGTCTCTGTATCTGCGTCGTCCTCCAGCGCCAGTGCCGACGCAGCATCCTCCTGCGTCAAAGCTACGAGGGACGCGTGCAGCGAGGAGGTCTCGTGCTGTAGTTTTTCTGTGTACATTATATGATCATTAGAATGCCGAGACCGACAGATGACGGAGAAGGACTCGCCTAGTCGATCTAGCAGTGCGTTGTACGGCTCCATCGGATTGAACTCGTCTTCTGCGCCGGGGCGTGTAGCGAGCTGGAGGGCCTCCGATTCGAGTGCGCTGCACGCGTCCCCGTGCGCGAGGAAGGCCTGGATGGTCGATGGGGCGGTGGTGGCGAACTAGATGCGGATGGAATCAAGTTGAGGGAGCTGCAGATAGAGTGAAGGAGAACGCACCGTATCTGAAGCAAGCTCGTCGTAGAACTCGATGCGCCGCTCCGCTTCCAGACGTAGGCGCTGCTCTGATATGCCTGCTTCTTCTTCATCGAGCTCTCGAGTTTGCGCGGATATATCTTCCTCTGCAGTCTTCTGCGCGGACTCAAAACACGCGTCGAGCGTGGAGGTCATGTACAGCCATGGGTATACTTGCGCTGCGACCTGCAGCGGATCGGAGGTACGCTCTGGCTGAGTTGGGGCAACGTTTTGGGGTTCAAGTTTGCGGGAATCTGCCGAGACAGAGACACTCGACGCGCTCGGGGGTCTTGAGTGTTCTTTTGTGGATGCACTCGAGCGTGCAGAACTCGTCGAGCTGACGCTGGCTGTACGCGTTCCCGAATGGCGCTGCTTTGCAAAGGACATGCCAACAATGATGCTATCATGATGGCCTTACCAAAGGATTTGTCACGTGCCGAACGCGAACGCGTCCCGGCGACGATGAGCATTCATGGCTTTAATTCCACCCTCGATGCGCATCGTCGCCCTCCCTCTACGCCTGAACGCCTCCACTAGATATATACCGACGTTTTACAGCTATCGAATAACCGCGCCACTTCCGAGACCCAAACCTGCTCCGCAGACTGTCTTCACTCGGTGGATGCCGGAGGAGGGACTGGGCAAGTGGACGGCGCAAAAGGCACAGCGGACGTGGACCGGGTTTGGGAGGCAGAGCAGGGGACGTGGAAGGTACGGCTCTTCTCCCGACGCGTCCGCCTCTCGACCCCATCTCCGTTCCAGCAACGAGCCTTCACCCTCGGAGAACGCTTAATGGACCGACTGGACTTTGAAGAGTCCAACCTGAAGACGATAGATATATCCATCGCGCCTCCTCTCAAAGTCGACGGCAAAACCGTCCCAGTGGCGCGAGAGACACAAATCCCGCTTTTGTACCCACCAGGAGCCCTCTCTGGGCCTCAGGCGCTCGACAATCTCAGAGCACTGGTCAAAAAGCAGATACCGCTGCACCAGAGCGGTGTCTGGATGTATGGTTCCGTGCGTACCCCCCACCTTCCTATCCTACCCTCCACGTCTTACACGCACTGCAGCTTGCCGTCTTCACCGTCCCGCTGAAGCTCATCCGTGCGCCGCACTATGCTCTCCCCGCCCATTGTAAGCTGTAACTGACGTCTCTCAATGTAGCAATCATCCCAACTTCCCCTTCTACTTCTGCGCCTGGCGCACCTACTCGCACTGGAAAGCCCTGCGCGCCGGGCGATACCTCCGCTCTCTCCTCGACGCCGACCGGATCGTACCCGAGCCGTACACGGCGCTGGACGTCGTCTACACGGGCGAGGAGGTGTTGACAGACGAGGCAATTGAGCGCGCAGCGAGGGTGCTGGATATGCGGCCGGAGGAGCGGAAGGAGTTGGTGAGGGCATGTGAGCAGGTGCGCGAGCGGTCCCGGGTGATAGGAACTTGTCAATGGAAGGAGAAGGAGGAAGAACAGTGGTAATGTATATTATCTGTAGCAGCCAAGTACTCATTATACCGTCGATTATAATAACAAGTCCATCCCCTTACTCGCTCGTACGTATACTCAGCCAGGAACTTGCTGAGATGCTTTGATGCCTCGCAGAGGAAAGACCTCGACACACATCTGTACTGAACTGAGCATGGTGCATGTCGGCAGAGGCGCGTCGCGGTGTAAATCACGAGAGTGACCGCGTCGATACCCAGCAGCACGCGAACAATACACAATACTTATCACCTGAATGTACTTGCGATATTATAACTAAACCACTCTCAAATCTACCCATGGCCATGGCCATTGATATAAGTAAGAAAACAAGAGTCAGAGTCAGTATCCCGGGCGCACCGTGACTACGCCGGTCGTCCGACTGACACCATCCCCTCGTCGTCTTCCTCCGCCTGGGTGAGGTTCCCGCTCCCCGGCACACCCTCAGGGCCCGAGTCCGAGCTCGTCCGAGAAGAGGATTCTCAGACAGAGGTACAGGCAGGAGGATGAAAGGGTAAGAGAGCCACCTCATCTGAGGATTGATATATTGTTGAGAGTTGTGCTCATGCTACATGCTACTTGTTGTCTCATCGTGCTTTGCTGCTATCAAACCATTCTCGGTACACCTGCTGCCTGGGAATCTGTAACATTATGATTACCCCATGAAGGACCACTTAGCTTCACAAGGTAATCATGATCTTACAATCCCTGGCAGCAGGTGTATGGAAAACATTTGATAGCAGCAAAGCAGGATGGGACAACAAGTAGCATGTAGCATGAGCAGGGACCTGACATATCAAGAAGCTGTTCTCAAGTTTAGTGTGGTTCCGAGTCGACTTCAGTGAGAAACAAGGAGCTCACCTGGAGGCCTCATGAAAGTCGCAGGTCCCGCCAAGGATTGTCCGCAAAGAGGCTTGCCAGCAGGTTCACGATTTTCCTTGCCCAAGATCTGGCTTTTCAGGCCCAGATTTGCTCGGCCTTGACCGCCGGCGGCTGAATGGATCGGATGGAAATTGAGCGTTCCGACACCGACCTGCACAGGTCTCCGACGCAGTAACTGATACTCCGTGTGCTTCAGCTTCGATAACCATACGAAAAAAATTGCGTACATTCGCCTTCCTTAAGCTGAACGTTGACAAGCTCGAGTCAGCGCAGAAATCAGGCCTGGATATGCCAGTGAGCACGTACACGGATCTGTGAGATGTGTAGGGGATACGCACTGGAGGCTAGACATCGTGGTGACAGGTCGAGTGAAAGCTGTGATGTTCCCAAGCGGCTGGAAAGCAGCATTAAAGCCGCATCAGATTCAGGAAAGCACGTTCCGCGGAGTTGGGAAAGCATAGATACGCGCCCAGCGCTCACACATCCCGACGCGCGGAGCAGCGCCAGTGTAAGACGGGAGGGGTGGCGATAGGCTGATCCGTTTTATACCCGTCCGCTGATACCGTTCATCGATTTGAATGAGAAATGTACATTTTGACCTGTGCGACTATCAACTATGATAAGTGGAAATATGAGTTGGGGAGATGGGTCGTGGTAGTTGGTGGCGGGAACCCGCAGAGCCCATTAACTATTGTAACAGGCACGAAAATGGAAAATGTGCGGAAATCGCCGCGAATGACGATCGAGACTTTGTGAGGCAGGCAGTGGCGTTTGGGCGAAAACGCGCGAGTCTCCTCATCTTCATCCACCGGAGATAATGGAAGAGGGGTTTTGAGATGAATGTGGCAGGCACACATAAATTACACAGGGTCGTCCAGATGAAGCCACGAATGGGGGGATAAATAGTGTGGAGCAGAAGTCGTCGAGAGAGCAAAGTGAACCGACGAGGGACGGTGGGAGTGGGGAATGGGGGAAGTACAAGACTAACCGGATTGCAGGATGCTTTTACTCCAAGTGGAAGGATTCTGGCCGTATACAACTCGGGCCATGAAACGTACATCCATGCCCTCCTGCCTGAGGGCAGCGATAGCAGCTTGCCCCCGTTCACTCAGGGCGTCGATTGATCCATGAAAATGGAAGGAGATACTCTTGAGTGGTCGAAGTTTTCTCCCTCGCATCAGCATTTTCATAAGCGAGGGATATAACCCGCGATCCGTGTCGCACTCGAGGTAAAGAGCCGCTAAGTTGGGAAGGAAGTCCCCATCTGTCTCGAAGGTGTAGAAGATGACCAGGAGTAGGGATTTGTGAAGCTGGTTGACCCGGAGGTCGACCATGCCGGGCAGCGAGCGGAGGAATCCCACCACCTGAGCTACATCCGGTGGACCGGGGTCATTGAACGAGAGCTCTAGCTTACGGAGCAAACGACACTGCGGTATGATGGAGATCAGCCAAGACGAGTGCGCGGTGAGCCGCAGTTCCTCTAGCGCTGGCAATTGTAGCTGGGAGGAAATGATGTCCACATCGTCCCATCCAACTTCAAAAGACAACGACCGGAGGTTGGAACGCAGGGGTGCGCACACGGTGCGCTGGCTAGAATCATGTCGCTGCCTCGAGAAAACGCAGCGCTCGAGGGATGATGCCATTCGCAAGACTTCTATGCATAGATGTGCGGTATAGCCCACACATTTGAACATCTTCAATTGGCCCAAGGAAAGCGCGACTGGAAAAGCAGGGAGTAGAGTGCGTCTCCGGTGGTGGACAGCTGGCTGAGCAGTGGGGCGTCTGTGAAGAGGGGTGTAACCGCGGACGGTTCTGTCCCAACGGTCCAGCGTAGATCTACGCATCGAAGACCAGGGAGTGGCCATTGTGCGAGCCGTATGATGTCCGCAGAGGGAAGAATAAGGCGTAGAGATCTGAACTGATGTGCATGGGGACGGAGTATATCGACAAGCGCGTCTCGAAACGTGCCGCGAGAGTTATAAGACCTCAGATCGAGGGTGAGCGGAAAGCACCCTGAGCGTCCCAGCCACGTCTTGAGAAACGGTAGCGATATATCCAGTGGTTCCAAGTTCAGACGAATAGAACACCACAGGGAGGGTGTGGAGAGCGCGACACTGCTCCAGGTTTTTGAAATGCGGGTCAGAAGCAAGGGTGCGACATCCGTGTTGGGTGTGAGGGGCTGAGACCCAGACTCGCAGATGATGCACCACTCGAACACGAGTGCCAGTAATTCGGGGGTAGACTGGAGGTCGACATGGTGGTCAGGAGAGAGAGCGGTTGTGTTTGGTCAAAATCCGCTCTGTTCGACCTCAACCACCATCGCACTGGCTTTAATTTGCGTTACATATAGGCTCGCCTCTTATCCATGGATTACGGAGTCAGTCCAATGGACAACCCAATCCACCCAGACATATTACTGGCCGATCCCTGGTCTGGTTCCAGCTCGCAGTCTGCAATCGAAGCCACTTCAAGGAGCTGCATGCAACGTCTACTAGTGGTATCTCTTGCGTCGCGGCAAAGTAACACTTTTTTCAACGCTTGACGCGTCAATAAGGGCCGCTCGAACCACAAAAATCGGAGGCTAACTAGCTGTGCTGCAATCCTTGGCCGCAACCACCACCTGTGAATCCTAGTTGCTGCCTTCGCGCACCCAACCTGCTCTTCGCCTGGGTCTCCGGCGTCACGTCCACCCTTGCCTGCGTCTTTCGACGCGAGGCATTCAAGTCTAGTTTCGACCTTCTGGCGCGTTCCAATCCTCGTTCTCCAAGTCGTCCTCCTCAACGCGGTCGCCGGCGACCCCATTGTCATCTTCCCTGCTCTTGTCTCCTTTTTCTGTTCGACAAGGTCAATTGTATCCCCGGCTCGCCCCTCGAACGCCGCCGCTCCGCTCTAGAGCGCCTTCCCGGGCCCATCGTTCCTACGGCGTCAGCCGGTCACCCTCCTCAAGTCCCTAGATCTCCGTCGTAGCCATCGTCTTGCTGTCGCTTCGCCGCCAACAACTGGCCGACAACTTACAAGGCGGCAATGATCGGCCTCAACACTTTACGCAGCCCTTGCCATCCAAGAAGAGTCAAGTAGATTCGGGCTTGAAGAGGATGGACTCAAAGTTCCGTGCAGATACGATGAATCTCTCCATACTTGAAGCTCTCGCATTTTGCGCTCGGTGCTCTCCTCCAGGTCCCCCAACCGGCGACATGCTTCGTTATCTGCTCCTCCGCTTGGGCTCGGGATGCTGCCTCCACGAAGTCGGTCTAGCATACCGCATCAAAGCTGACATCGAAGAGCCGGACACGACCCTCATCCGTGAGAGCAACTTGTTGGTGGATGGCAAGATTCTCACAACTCCCTCCGATCTTAACATTTCCCAGCCCACCCTGTCTGTCCTCAACATCAAAGCCCCAACGCTCCCTCTCAGCAATTATCTCAGGCACCCTCGCACCCAAGCTTGTGGAACCCGACCAACGGGTCTTCTGATTCTACCTTGCAGTACTTAGCTTTGGGTTTGACTGTGAAAGGGGGCCAGTACTAGTCGGGAACGGTCGTTGTTAGCGCAAAACGCTCCTATCTGACAATTGCGGAGTTATATTGCAGGCTGAAAGGCTGGATTTTGGCCGCAAACGTGGGACCAGATTCGTTCGCCAAGCCGCGTCGATACCCAGCTGCCAGCAGCACGCGAACAATACATACTTCTCGCCTGGACGTACGATATCATTATAATTAATAACACCACTCTCAGATCTACACCCATTAATGTAAGAAGCAAGAGTCAGAGTCCGGGGCCGCATACTGTAGTACTACGCGGGTCGTCCAACCAACACCATCCCCTCGTCGTCTTCCTCCGTCTCCGTCTCCGTCTCCGTCCCGCTCCCGCCACCGCCACGCCCTCCGATTTCGCGCTTTCAAAGACCGCGTCCTCGGGCATCGCGGCCGTGTGCTCGTCCACCACGTCCGATAGCACAGCAGCCACCGACGAGACTGCCGTTGGGTCTGCCAGGGGTGGCGGGGCGGGGGGCGCGGCCAAGGGGGTGGAGAGCTCCACGAGGGCGGCGAGCATCTGGGCGCGCACGCGCGTCGCGAGGGCGGGGACGTCTGCGGCTGTGAGGCCGGTTGTGGGGATGGGCGGGAGCACTGCGCGCGCGTAAGCGTAGGAAGTAAGTAACGCGAATTTAATTTTTTGTGTGAAGCGAATACGCACCTCGCACGCGGAGAGCGCCGCTCTCGAAGACGTTGCTGTGGTATAGATGGTAGTAGTTTTCGGTCACGACTGGCACGATGGGGAGGCCGGCCTGCACCGCGAGGTGGAAGCCGCCCTTTTTGAACGGCAGGAGCTCGGGGGTTTGGCTGTTGTGGCGCGTGCCTTCGGGTACATCCATACAGACACGCGGAGCGACCGCATCATGTTCACGGCGGCGTCGAGGGAGCGCAGAGCGTTCTTCGAGTTTCCGCGGTCGATAAAGATGGCACCAGACATCATCATGAATGGCCCGAGGGGCGAGAAGCGCAGGGATGTCTTGGACATGATGGATGTGCGTCGGGGCATGAGTCTGCAATTAAGCTGGGATCACGCTGGATGAGAGGGGCGCGGGGGGTGTACTTACCGCCCTATTGAAAACAGGTCCAGCATGCTCTGGTGATTCCCCATGAACACGCACGGTCGCGCGCCGCCGTCCGCAGAGTCCTTGAGCCATTCCTCGCCCCCACGATCTCGACGCTCCATCCGAGCGTCGATCCAGCAACGGCGTAGAACGTTCGCGCCACGGCATGGTTCACGTCGAATCGCCGACCCACGAGAGACAAGCCGGCTGCAAAGAAGGCGCCGAGTGTTGCGACAAAGCCCATTGCGCCGACATACATGATATTACGAGCGTAATACCGGCCACGGGGGGAATACTGGAGGGCCAAGAAGGGGAGGGAGACATAGGCGACCGGCTTGAGGAGAGCGAGCAGCGCCGCCATGGAAGAGGAAGAAGCGGGACAAAGTGATCGAATTTGGAAGTCGTTTCCTTGCTTGACTCCCATGGCCGCTGAACGCGTCCGTGTCCGCGTCAGTTCCTCTTGTTTCCCGGGACTTCCCGAAGCACTTCTCACCGACACTCCAGGGTCTCAGCATCTACCGACCTGTCATCTACGGCAACACAGCGACCGTGCTGACCCCAAAGGCACGTGAGGCGCTGGCTGCCACGGCGCCAGACCACACACACACCTGGACCGTCGCCGTGCGGGGCGCCGCGTCTGCGCCCGACCAAGACATCGTCGGCGGCGCGGACGACCTCGGCCATTTTATCAAACGCGTTACCTTCAAACTGCACGATACCTACCCAAATCCGTCCCGCAGTGCGTCCGTTTTTTGTCTGCTTATCTTATCGTTAATCACTCTGATTAGACGTCGACAAGCCTCCGTTCGAAGTCACCGAAACCGGGTACGTGCACGCCCCCTCTCTGCCCGTCCATCTTCACCTACGTCACTCAGTTGGGGCGAATTCGAGATCCAAATCCGCATCACCTTCGTCCCCGACGCAGGCGAGAAGCCCATCACTTTCTACCACCACCTCAAGCTGCACCCCTGGACCGCGACCGGCGACCCGGAGATCCCGCCGCTCGACGTGGCGGTCAAGGCGGGGCCCGTGCACTCGTGGCAGTACGACGAGCTCGTGTTCAACGACCCCTTCCAGACGTTCCTCGCCACGCTCACCGCGCACCCCCCGACGCCGCTCGTGCGCAGCCGGCGGAAGCCCGTCCGTTCCACCTCGCGCACATGGGCGGCTTGGAGGCGAGCAAGGGCGGGACGCCCGAGTTCACCGTGCAGATGGAGAAGGAGGAGGCGGAGCGGTTGGAGGAGGCCATCAGGACTGTGACGGCGGAGGAGGAGAAGTGGCGAGTGAAGCTCATCGAAAAGGAGAAGGAGCTCGAGCAGCTCCAAAAACTCGTGGCGGAGGCGCCGCGCTGAGATATGTATCCTATGTAGTAGTTGTGTACTTTTATGTCGAGATTGACAGTCATGCCAGTGTCATTCCGAGTCTATGTACTACATGAGGGGCCCGTATACTATAACTAGATAGTGCAGGTACTACAAAAGATGCCGCGGCGCAAGAACGTGAAGTGAATAATGGTAAGTCAATACAAAAAGAGCGCAGTCGTGAAAATGGGTGGAAGTGGTATCGAATGAGGGTTGGTCTGTTCGTCGGGTGGATGATACAGTAGCAGTACAAGTCGCGTCGAGTCGAGGAGATAAAGAGAAAATAAAACAGAGTTCGTACGTTCAGGCCCACACCGCCGGGCCAAACGTCCCGTTCGCAGGAACAAGCAACGGCGTCCCCAGCGCATCCGCCGTGTTCTGCCACACCGTGTTCCCCCACCAATTCAGCGACACGCCCCCGTTCGGGTACTGCACGCTGAAGAACATGATGATCAAGCACAGCGCGACGCCCGCGTCCAGCGCCGCGCTCAATATATAATTGTACCGCATCCACCACCGGAAGTGCCGCCGCCGGACGACGAAGTTGAACACGAACCCCGTGAGCGCCCACGCGGCGTAGTTGTACGGCCCCGCGGCGGGGATGGCCGCCACCGCGCCGAAAAAGACGGGCATGTTGATGTAGCGCCAGTACGAGAGCGGGTAGCGCCGCGCGAGGTAGTAGAACGGGACGGGAGGACGGCGCCGACGAGGAAGCCCCACAGGAGCGGGTTGTACATGCCCCCGGCGCTGAAGATGCGCTGCGGGCCGATGGCGCCCATCATCACGGCCGCGGACGCGAACTCGTCGTTGGACGGGCAGACGAAGCTGTTGACGGCCT
The DNA here is from genome assembly GCA_013387415.1 of Panellus pusillus. Lineage (NCBI taxonomy): Eukaryota > Fungi > Basidiomycota > Agaricomycetes > Agaricales > Mycenaceae > Panellus > Panellus pusillus. The sequence goes on from QVIE01002754.1 coordinate 98,977, forward strand.
CGGGCGTGCAGATCCCCGCGACGTTGGCGAACATCCAGCTCTGGGTGGCGGTGACGACAAAGGCTGTGATGACGCAGGACACCATCTGGATGTTGAACATCGTGCGGGGAGGAATTTTCTGGGGAATGTTAGACACGAGCGGCGATGAAAATATGGTCAAGACAGACCATGTAGTGGCCCAACTTGAGATCCGAAGCGAATGTGATGCTCTGCGAGGTGGTATTGAACGCAATCGCCTTGAAGATCATGTTCGCAACGGGCCGGCCAGGAAGCGCATATCCAGCAATCAGCTCCTCGACAACCTGGAGCGCGACATGCGAGTTCGCGATGGCCTGCAGCATCGATAGCGGAATCGCGAAAAGGACGCCGAGGAAGAGCGCGAACGCGGCCGCCCAGATGGGCAGCTCGGTGGGGAAGATCTCGATGGCGACGAAGATGAAGATGGTGGAGATGACGGCGACGATGGCGTACCACCACCCGGGAACTTCCGCATAACGCTGCATCAGCCGCGAGTGGATGTCGCGCTCGTCCTTCAGGTTCGACCGGAAGCGACGGACGAGGTCTCGTCCGAACCACACTGGGAACGCTGTCAGGGCGGATCGGAAAGGGTTAGACAAAGAGACATACGCGCGGTGTGGGTGACAACGGCACCGGTCGTCGCAAACGCGACAAAGTACGCCATGCACAGAGTACTGGACATGAACATGGGCGAGTAGGAAGCGTAGAGCTCCTCGCTGAATTGGCCATTACTGTCGAAAACAGCGGAGATGTTGTACGGCAGCCCAGTGTTGTCGAAAGTGTCGAAGGCAGACAGGGGAAGATAGGCCGTGAAGAATGCGTTTTTGACTGTGATGGTACTTTGAGAACAGGCCCGTGGAAGAGAGGGAAAAAGACTCACAATACATGATGGGCACGATGAACCAGAAGCAGATGACCACTGAGGCGATGGTGTTCATGGAAGCCCACCAAGGAGTGACCAACGGAGAGCCGATGAAAGATATCTGCGCCCAGTCGAATGTAATAACGCTCATGCCGAGCCCAGAGAGTGAGCCGAACACAGCGTTCACCGTGACGTTGGTGGGCGCGATCTGGAGGGTGAGAAGTCAGCGGCTGCAGGACGTCAAAGAAGGAGGACGCACCCAAGTGATCCAGCTGAACACGCTCAAAGCGGTGAACAAGTAGCCGGGACCCAATACCAAACGAAGCTGCACGCGCAAGCGATGAGGAAGAACCGCTCACGGGGCATGTGGCCGCGGTCGCGCTTGCCGTAGTTCTTATGGAGCGTGTTGAAGAGCGCGGAGTTGACCAGAGCGCTGGGCAGATCATAGACGACGGCCAGACGACGTACGGGCGCAGCATGCCGCCGAGGGAGAACCCGAAGATCTGCGTGCCGAGGACGAGGAGAATCTGGTAGCTCCAGGGCATGCGCTGGTGGAAGTACATCTGCTGCGTGGCGGTGACGTCCGTGGCGTACGCGCCGATGTACGCGACGTTGCACATCACCGTGATGCAGACGTGCTCCTGCGCATGGGGGTCAGTTACTGGTCGTCGCATTCGACGTTCACGCAATGTACCTTGATGTTAAAAGGGCCCGGGTTCAACGACCAGACGTAGTTGAGGGTTTTGAACTGCCGATGGAAGTGTCCATTCGAGGAACTTGCCCATGGGGAGCGAAATCAACTGCGCGACGATGGAAGTGATGAAGATGGAAGGAGCTAAGGGATATGAAGCGAGGACGTTCAAAGAAGAAGAATAGAGAACATACCGCGATACTCGAAGACCTGATTGATTCCAGCCAGTAGAACGTCAGGATAATACCCAGGAACCACCTAGCGGCGCCATTAGTGATGGAAAGTGTACGATAAGGGGTGCACGTTACATGCGAAAGGTGTTGACCGGCATCGAGGGGTCGTCAACAGAGCTCACTGCGGCTCTGACCTCCGGATAAAGGAGATTCACTAGGAGATGGTGATGAGAGACGGGCAAGGAAGAGACAAAAACGATCGCACTCGTCGAACTCGACTACCGTAGAGTCCCTGGATTCGGCCCTGGAGGGTGCAGAGTATCTGTCGGAGACGTCGAACTCGACGGCGAGTAGGCAGTTTTCCCGTCGAAAGGACGGCGGTTCTCGTGTTGAGGACTCCAAGCTGATGGGCTTGCCCAAGGGCTTCTTTAGGTCAAGGTGGGGTCGTTCAGATGCTCCATCGTGTAGTCGACATCTTCGGGGACATCAGGGACGTTCCGGCGGCGAGCATACTGAGGCAGAGCCTCGTTGGACGCGAGGTACGGCTTGAGATCGTCTTCCATGGCAACGAAAGACGGGGGAGGGGTTGGATTTCGCGGCGGAGGGTTTGAAGAGATATCTAGAGGCGCTTTGGTTTATAATTGCATGGTCGAAGAAGTGTCGTCCGAAAAGGCAGCCGAAAGACAAAAGAACAAAAGCGCGCCGCATCGCCAGAGACAAAAAGAGGTGTGACTGCTGTAGGTAACCGATGGCTCCGGGAGGTGTCAGTTAGCTATAGCCAGAGGATCGAGCCCAGTTCGAGGAGGTAGACTTCCTAGTGTCCTCTCTGGTTTGTGAAATGCCGCCGAAAGCCAACCAGCCGGTCAAAGGAGGCAAGGAACTTCTCAAAAGGTCCCAGGATACGGATCAGGAGTCAGGGGCATCGTAAGTAAAGAGCATGAGAGTTGCTGTCTGAGGCCGCCACTATTGTTCTATTATCTTGACCGAACGAGCGAAAATGAAGGATCCGGAGAAGAAGGTGGTTGACCGCCTTCCTTCTTCTGCGATCTTCCTTTTGGTTTACATTCCGCCCGCTTCGCGTAAAGATGGTTGCGGGCCGCGGCGAAATGCGCCATGGACAGAGACTTGAGAGGATGGGATCCAGGGATCACCGATCATCTGCTTACATCCGCAATTGATGCCGCCCGGTTTGCTCAGCCCGCACTTCGTTAGCAAAGCTTTTTTCGAATGCATGTCTCCGCAAGGGGCAGCGCTGCTGAGTCTGTCTTATCATACGCAAAATCTTGGACACACTTCGCGAACCTTCCCGTGCAATGATCATCGTTTTGGACGACTTGCCGTCTGTAACGCCTGAAAGGATTGGCGTAATCCGTGGAGACGTCGAGTGGATGCTTACCACTGGCGGTACAGGCTTCGTAGTGCGCGGCCGAAGTGAGAGTCACTGAATCTTTCCTTCTTCGAGCAGCTGATCCCCGAGGATGTATGCTCAAGCGCGCCCGAGCGTATGGGCTTGGGGATCCTGAAGATTCTCGCGTCATTCCAGCTCACGTTCCTTGCCGCGTTCTCTCGATCGCCGTAACGATGATCAAGAACGCGCTCGTAACACTCCTAGGCAGCATGAAGGCGCCGCAGATAAGAATACGGAAACCCTCTGCGAGCTGTTCACCGCGCAAGCTAGACCTGTTCACCCAGTGTGAAGCGCAAGCAAGTGCACTATAAGGCACATCATTGATCACCACCGCACGCCGCCCCAGCCCCAGATGCCGTCGCATGATCCCTCCATCGCCGATACGGTCAAGTCCCGATCTGAATCGATTTTTCTGAGACAAGCCTTGGCGGACCAATCTCTTTCTCCTTACGCTCCTCATTCTCTCTAAGAGGCCTTGGACTGAAGACGCGTTTGCACTCCGAATGTACCCTTCGCGGCTCTCGTTACACACCGTCTATCGCAACTTTGGAGTACATGGGAGACGGTCCGTAGGATTTGTTCGTGATGAGTTGAGCTCATCCGCTTATTTACGAAGGCCTTTACTCCGCCAACATGCCGCTTGCGATCGGTGGGACCTGATGGTCCGCTCCGCAGGGTCAAGGCGAAGTAGGCAAAGTCCAGCACGATCTGCACAGTGGAGGGGATTATGAAGCCAATTCTCGCGCCGCCCAGGAGCTCAGACCGGCCGTCGTCGCTTCCAACATATTTTATGTCTCTACGAGCAGAAGGCTTGACGGATCACCCAAGGCACGGGTGACATTTCTGCCCGCACGTCGCCTCACGTCGCTCGAGGTCGATATCTGAACGCGTGGGCCATCCATCTTGGTCGTCGCTGATCACGATTTCATATATAGGTCGCAAGCACCATGACCTTCGATCAACGCTTTGAATCTCACCGCGTCACATCCACCGCCTCATATCAAGAGCGCTTTGACGATTTCGGTACTGGCGCTGGACCTCATGATCAGCGGATTGGCAAGTCCGAGCAGTGCGAGGGAGTTTGTGGCGCCAGCGCAGAAGACACCGGAACCCTTTCCATTGTCCGTTAGGATCAGCGGCTTCGCTGAATGGACAGTGATTAGCAATATTCATGGCACAGTGCTGTCCCTCGGTGCGTGCATTGTTTGAAAATTCTTTGGCCCAAAATGGCAAGTCAAGTTGAGTGGGAACCGCCGCGCTGCCGTATTTTGTTCGAACAATCGCTGGACGTTATGAATAAGGCATATTTAAACGCGTCGGGTCTCTCTGCTCTCCACCTTCTCTCCAACCACCATGCTTACACACGACGCCTCTCGCCAGGAGCTCTCGGCCTCGATCACAAGATTCAGTCGCTGAAGGAGCAGCTGCGTTCCCTCGAGGATCGCCGCGATGCTGTCCAGGAGTCCCTGGATGACGTCATTTACCCAGTCTTGACCCTGCCCCCGAGGTCACATCGCAAATTTTCCTTCACTGCCTTCCGACGCACCCGATTGACCGTCCGCGCGTTAGCCAAGTGCCGTTGGTTTTGCTGCGCGTTTGCAAGTCGTGGAGAGATATCGCCCTTGCCACCCACGGCTTATGGCAACGGCTGGAGTTGTCGACGGATAGTTTCTACGCGGATTATGCAGAGCGCAATGGTTTGATGCAGGCCATCACTAACCAGTGGTTCCAGCGCGCAGGTCCGGAGCTCCCTTTATCCTTCACCTTTAGTGGGCATATTCCCCGCGTAAGGTCGTCATCCGTTCGATCTCAATCGTCGCGCTTCGCGCTTGCGGTCATTGACGCTGGAGGTTCTCTACGAGGACTTTCCTGACCTTGACGTCGAATTCCCCTGGCTCGAGACATTGGACCTGGCGTCATCTATTCGTCACCGATTGTCGTCCTCCATTTCCTTCGAATGTTCCAACCCTACACTTGTTTCAGCAATTCACCGCGGCTTCGCGAAGTTAATCTCCGAAAACCCATTTACCCTTTCATGTTCGACCTTCCTTACCACTCGCTCACCAAGTTCACCGCCGGGGGCCTCTCGGCGGACGACTGTCTATACGTTCTCCGTATGGCCTCGTCCTCGTCGAGTGCACGCTCGACGTCGTGCTGGAGGATCCGCCATCTGACACGATTCACGTGCGGCCTTGCCCCACTTGCGGATCCTGAACTTTACCAGATCGGAGGCCAGCGACGTCGAGGACACTAGTGTTGCAGTGATATTGCAACTCCTCGACGTCCCCGTCCTCGAGCATCTGGAGCTCGTGAACATTCCCAACCTACACCAGTACAGTAGGCCGCTGCATAGCTTTTTCACTCAGGTCGGCAAATCTCTGCGGTACTTCTCCTTCGCCGGAGACGGCAAAGAGGCGCGCCTCCGCCCCACCGCCGCACAATGGTTCAAGAAATTGCCTCACTTGACGCACATCGAGTTCACCCACACAACAAATCCTTTATGAGCGAGTTCTTCGACATGCTCGCCACGAAGGACATCTACCTCTCCCGTCTCACCACTCTCCGCGTTCTCGACTATCATCACGATTTCGACAATGCGACCAGCTTCGCCCTGTATTCCCGGGCCGGTATCGCTCCAGGGAGGAAACCGAGAGCGCCGCTCCAGGTGTTCGACCTGGTTTGGGCCAACCAGTCTTACTCCGTCGATCTTGCGCCCTATTCTCTCACGCTCGATAAGTGCATGGCGTCGGGCATGCAGATTTATGTCGGGACTGCAGAGGAGAACCATTTGATAGAGTGAGCGCGTCCACTCGGTTTAATCCTCCGTTTTATCTTGCTGATTCGATGCTTGGATAGATTCTTTAATACTCCGGCTGACCAACGGTGATGACTTGGTCCACGAAGGACCGTGGATGTTTGCCGGGCGACCGATATCGAAGTATTGTTAATGAGCTTCTGGCTGCTCTGTTCTTTCTGTGTACATGTATGTAAGACGATAGACAATCATTTCAATGTTAAACTTTCTCTATAAGTTGCGCCCGTATTCGACGGCGACTGCATGATTTCTAGATTGACGGTACGCTGGCTTCTTGCCCCAACTGAACATCGCCACTCGCTGCTTTCAAAGCCAAAAATCAGACAGAGCAGGCTCATTCCAAGCAATCGTACTAATCTTTCCAGGAAGCCCGTAGTACGTACATATCTCATCTATATTCGTCCAATTCCTTGTTGAAGGTCGAACGGAGAGGTAGGAAGACCGGATTCAGCCCAGCTCTGTCTCATGGCTTGTTCAATCTTTCCTGGCACATATACGGCCCCTGCTCTGTCGGTGGCGAGGGCCTCGAGGGCTGCCGGGTCCTTGGGGTCACTGGAGCGCAGAATGCCAGTTGGCTGAGACAGAATGGTGGGTGAGACTGAGCGAAACAAAGGCGCGGGGTGGTGGTCGACTCCGGATCTGCAGTATCCATGTGAACATCAGCGACAGTTCAGGAATGAAAGACCGCAAGTCAAGACTCAAGAATTCGCCGTACATTTCAAGTTGAGCCCACGGAGTGGAAGATCTAACGTTGAATTTAGTGGTCGATCAATCCCCGAAGTGGAGCAACCTACAAGTGGGACATCCCTTGTTAAAAGGCGTCATGAAGGCGGAGGAAGAAGCGAGGAAACTGAGGTAACTGGGCATACTAGACTCTACTAGTTGAAGTGGTGAAAGTAGGAGTGAGTGGCTGACAGACTTGCCTTGCAGCTGGCAATGCGAAAGCAAGCTTCCATCCATCTGAAATATTCGTAGATGCTTATGCTTGTCCCGGGCCTCATCGGTTCTGCAGCGCGTCTGCGTGTGGATCGGATCCCGTGACCGTGTTCGAAACAAGCGCTTCAACTTTGTCAGATGGCCCGCCTGGCTCGGAGTCATCACCGCTTTCAACCACGATGGCGTCTATTTCGAGTGAACGACCATGGGCCCAAAGCAGAAGACCGAGATAAGGGTTTCGTCTACTGTCGAAGGTTAGCGACCTGCTGCCTAACAAGAGACTCTGACCGGCGTCTAGGTGTCGAGTTCATCTGCGAAGACACTAATATCAAGCCCGGAAAAATCAAGCTGTACAAGTCGAATGAATCGAATACAGTCGGGCTCGGTCGATGGCCTTTTGCCTCGGACAACACGAATATCAGCAGAACCCATACCCGATTGACATTCGAGGACTTCAAGGTCTGTGCATATCCTGCATTTTGGCGTGGGCGTCGAGAATGATTCAAGGACTGACTTGAGATAGGTCTCAATAACTGATCTCGGTTCGCTGACCTGGATATGGGTACAATCCAAGCAAAGTCGTCTGGCGAAGAATATTCCGCACAAACTCGAAGATGGCGACCGGATCGTGTTCAGTGCAGAGGAGCATCGGGGAAGGACCAAAGTCTGCGTTAACACATTTGGGTGTACTACGTTCTTACTATTCGCAGGACCCCGACGCCGTGCGCGTAAGAGTGAAGTTTCTTACGGAGCCTTCTCCCCCGGGATCGGGAAACCAGGACCACCCTCTGCGAAGGGTAAAGACGACGGTAAAAAAACACCTTCGCCCTCTTCAAAGGCTACCACAAAGGAGCTACTAGAGGCCCCAGACTCTAAATCCAAGCGGCCTGGTACTCCGGAAACAATCTTTCAGTCTCCGAGGGGTACAGACGATCGAAGGAAGACTCCCTCGCCGACTTCAAAGGCTGTCAAAAAGGAGCTGCTGGAGGCTCCCAGCGCTAAATCTAAACAGCCTGGTACTTTGGTGACAATCCTCCCGTTTCCGAAGGGTAGAGACGACGGGAAAAAGACTCTTCCGCCTTCTGTGAAGGCCGCCAAAAAGGAGCTGTCAGAGGCCCCCAACTCCAAACCCAAACGCCCTAGTACTCCTGAAATAAATCTCAAACGTCCTGTGATCCAGCGTCAGAGAACCAGCAGTCTCGGTGCGCAAGAGAAGCCCGCAAGACTCACAGTGTCGTTCGCCATTCCTTCTGCTCACCCAGCAAATGTTTGTGCTTTCCCTCTTTCTCTCGCAACGACGGCGTAATCGTTGATCGTCGCAGACACCTCAGACGACACTGGACAAATACATCAAGATCCCGTGGTCGGAGGCGTTTAGGCTAGGATTCGGCGTCAACGCCCTCACAGGCGACTTTGTGGCCGCCAGCGCGCTCCGTCCGTTCAAGCTAGAGAGCAAAGCGCAACCGGGCAAAGGCCGCGAGTCCAGCGAGCGCCTGCAGTGGGGGAGCATCAAGGAGCTGCGGGATGAATTCGAGATGGAGCTCGGTGCAACGATGAACCCTTGTGTCCGCTGGGTGCGAACGCCAAGATCGCTTCCATTCTTTCGAAAAATACGGCCACTTCGACTATACTGGTTCAGTACAAGGTCGAGGCGGACTTTGCGCCCGAGTTTATCCCTGTGGACGTGCAGCTCAAGGAAGGTTTGGAGAAGCTTCCCGACAAGGAGTTTCGGGAGAAATTTGGCGATTATTATATCGCGGGATGCCGGCGATCGTACAGTTGTCGGATGATTGTCGTTTGCAAGTACGGTTCACTCTACCCGTTGCTACCGAATCGGGAGCTGATTAGTTCCACTGTAGGATTAATGAGAAGACGGTTACCGAACGTCACGAAAAGGAAGCAGTCGCCCTCGTGGATAGGTACTTCAAGGGGAGTATCAAAGCTGTTGACTTGGAGAAAGAAACGACGAGCGTCTCGCTCCTCAGCGTGATCGTTGATACCGAAGGGTGTTCAGCGGATAGCAACGTCTTCTCCGTCGCTGTCGAAGATGCCACCAAGACACTGTCGACAGTACGGAAAAATGCCCCGGCGTGCCTCGCATCGCCTACCTGTATCATTATAGGTGTGTATGTGCACGCAATCAATTCTATTCGCCACAATTGAATGATTAGTACAGCACTCTGGACTCATGTAAACTGAACAATCGCATCAAAGTGAGCAAAGACAACTTCAACAAAGCATTATCCATGCGGGAGGCGTACGCCCACCTCCAGGCCAGCCTCCTACACCCCGCTCTGGCGACGTTCACTTCCGACCGCCACACCATCGCTGACGTCCTCAAGCGGTTTGAGGACCAGCGCAGATCTATCGTACATGCGGTCAAGGGGGACAAGACGGTCGAGGCCCTGCGGCGTGATTTGGCCAAGGCGAAGGAGAGGACGGACGCGCTGGTGAGACGTACGAGTTTATTCGGATCGTGCGAGATATGGATTACGGTGTCGTTGCGCATCCGCCGACGCTTGTCGACGGCGGTGGGGAGATGTACTTGTACCGCTGGGACTGCGGCATGACGGGCGCAGCGAAGAAGGTTACCGCACTCAAGGCGTACAATGTCGTTTCGTTCGATCCGGGAGCGTACAAGGCCTTCGAGCTTGAGTGGCAGACGCCTATGACGGACGGCACGTCGGCGCTGCAGCAGCTGTTCGGCCGCGAGACGCCGAGGGAGATGATCAGCTTTCGGACGCAGAGTTCGGGGCAAGTGAAGCCGCCCTTACCACTGTCAGGCCCCCGTCTCCGAGTAGGAAGCTTGTCAAGTTGCCTTCTGCTGGCGCCACTGGCAAACAAAAATCAGAACCTGACACTAGCGGCAGCGGTGTATTTGATTTTGTTCTTGCGGACCACCAGCCGTGTTGTATCCTTGGATGGAGCCTGTCGTGTCATTGGCCCGAAGGCAAGGGCAAGTCAGAGCCCACAATTCATCTGGATAATCATCAGACGAATTGCATATTGTCTGACCGCCTTCAAGTGTTTGTGGACAAATCGCGCGCTGCTAGGTGGCATTGTAAAGTGACGTTTGTAATTCAGCCTCGTATAGTTTCCCGGATCTGTTGGGGTAGGTAGGTATGTAAAGTTAATGTACGTAAGTATATATCTTACGTGGAATCTGAAAAAAGTTTTAAAGCAGGAGTACCGGAGAACGAGCCTACATCGACACCAGTGTTGGCCTGGAATATTTTTGTACTACGTTCTTTGGCCAACGCTCGCAAAACTCTATCTGCTTAGAAAAGCCTGAACAGATACCGATTTTGCAGGCGTCATGCAGACGGAGGAAACAAGGGAGGAACTGAGGTAACATTTAAATGGGCATAATTGAAGTCCGTGAAAGTAGGAGTGAGTGGCTGCATTCCATGCATCTGAAATTTGATTCGCAGATGCTTATGCTGTTCTCATTGGTGCTGCAACGCGTCGCGCGACTGCGTGTGGATCGGATCCCGTGACCGTGTT